>CM041779.1:160219447-160314852 GCA_023374045.1 Limonium bicolor
GTAATCTCCTCTGCGAATTGATGTACTGAGGGATGGAATCGGGGTTTTTACTCACCCTCGGGGACTGTTTCGTTCTAACCTTTCTGTCTTGCAATTGTGTTTTGATTGGGTGTTTTGCTTCGGTTTTGTGTTGTTAATCGCGTGGCTAAACCCCCGAGGGTACTGATTTACCATTCCGTGGATTTGGGTGGTTTGGTATTGATTTTGGTTGGATTTCTGCGCGTTTGTTCGCTCTGGATGCGTCAGTTTCGCGCTGTCCGAACATCTGTCCTGAACTTGGAAGTTTCGACAGTGCATCGGGCGCGTTTTGTTTTTGAAGGTTTTGAAGTGTCAACATCGGTCCGAACTTCAAAGTTCGGACCTGACGCTAGGATGGATTTTCGTAAAAGTTTCGACGTGTGTCCGAACTTGCAAGGTCGACGCAATTCGGACACAAGGGTGATTTTGGTTTCAAACTCTCGACTTACGTCCGAACTTCGATGTTCGGACGTAAGTTCAGACATTTGTATCTCCGCGACTTCTGATTCTCGGCCTCTGTCCGAACTTGCAAGGTCGGACGCAAGTTCGGACATGCCACTGTTTTGAGCGTAACTCCTTCGTTTTAGCTCCGTTTTGAGTTCCGTTTGCGGGGTTGGATTCCCCTATCTGTGTACAAGCTTCTTATGCTGTTTATATGCATTGTTATGCACTTAAGATTTGTTTTGTGAGCTTTTGGTTTTGGGACCTAGTTACTTTGCTTCTGAGCCTTGGATAGTCGGGTCGGGCTGTCCCGTAGCATGCTGCGCAGGAATTCCTTCTGTTTATACTCCTTAGGGTCTCCCTTAGGACGTTATTTGACCGACGGGTCTGTTAGCTGTCTCTACGGCTTCTGTTGTGGGATCCTCGGATCCATAGGACCTTATGTGTGTCCTTCTGTGTGTTAGCTTGTTTCTAGTGTCCCATTCTTCTGTTTCTGATCTGAAGGTCCGACTGTGTTTTGAAGTGATATTCCGTTCTGCTCTGCCTCTGTTTTGTGGTTTCATTCAGTCTATTTATATTGACTCCGCTTTCCTCTCTGTTTATAAGTATGCTTCTGCTTCTGTTTTGAGTGGGCTTCCTTGAGGAAGTCTTCTGCTTGCTGGGCTGTTTAGCTCACCCCTTTACTTTGTTGCAGATTGAGCTCGTGGGATCTTCTCTCCTCGTCCCCTTCTGGAGCTTGTTTATTTTATGTGCCTTTAGACTTTGTTTGCTGCGCTTTGGACGCTTTAGTACTTTGTGTAGCCTTCGGGCCTCTCTTTGTTTTGACTTATAAGCATTTGGATCTTGTAAACTCTTTTGGTATTTATTCAAGTTTGGTATTCGGTTTTGGGGTTCGTTTGCTTAGAGCCTTGCGACGTTAGGTAGTAGACTCGCGGCGTGTAACGGCCCTAACTCCTAGGCCGGTTTTGGGGTCGTTACATGAAATACCCCGTAATTAAAAATAGTGATTAATTAGGCTAATAAGTAATTTAGAGGCTTAATTATGCATAAATATCATGAGGGAACAAATCCCGAAGAAAACGGATCCTTAAAACGGATTAAAATCACTAACGAACCTTAAAGCACGTTTTTCGAGGTAACCGGGAAAACGTGACTTTAAGCGGGTCAAATAGACTCGTAACAATTTTGGTCAACTGAATAACCATTAATAAATATTAGTGAAGCTTTAGAGCCAATAAAATCAATAAATCGAGAAATTAGTAAAAACCGTCAAAAATGGGACTTGTGGGGTAGAAACATAAATAACCAAAACTTATGTGTCCACTTTTAAAATAAAAAGCAGAGTTTGTGAGTGTGTGCTGTGTGTGTGTCCGATTTGGACCCCTCCCTCACACTCCCTCACACTCTCCTCTTATTAGCAAAAGACAAAAACAATAAAAAGCATAAAGTAACTATACTACTCTACCTCACACCCTCTCTCTCATACTCTCTATTCTCTCACTCACGTACCCATCTCCTTCTTCCTCTCAACCGATGGCAATGGAGTTTTGAAGAAACTCACAAAAACCTCTACTTCTCTCCTCTTGTTACTCCCTCAAATCTCTTCCAAAAATTATAAAAATTACACCATTGTCATCCTGTCCTCAAGAGCAACATTTCTATTTTCAAAACTCGAAAAGGAGAACTTTCATCTCCATGGGTATGGAGCATTGGAGCTTCAAGACCACCACTAGAACCACCTTCTTCTCCTTGTCATTTTGAGGTAAAAATCTTCTTGAAACTCCATTGTTTTTCTAGCCTTAAGGGTAAAACGAAATTTGAGCTAAAACTCTTGCTTGCTCCTTTTGTACCCAGCCGATTTGGCATTTTTGAAAGGGTGGAAAGATTATTCTTGAGCTGTTCCAAGCATTACATAAACCCTTGGAAGGTAATATATCTCTAAACCCTAAAACTTACATTAAAAGCTTAATAATGTTGAGGGTTAGTTTTTAGTATTGAAATGGTGTGTATGTATGGGTTTATGTTAGAGTTTGTTGGAGTACCATAACCGGTAGAGAGAGAAGGAAGCAGAAGAAGAAAAGAAAACTAGAAGAGAAACAAGGTAATGATACTCACCTTTGTATAGCTTTGTAAATACTTATGTAACAGATTTTTAGAATGAAAATATGTATTGTAAGATGGTAGTGTAATGTGTAGGAGAATCCAATGTTCTAACCCTTAAAAGACAGTAAAACTTATTGAAACCTAGTTGGGATTGGAATGTAATGTGCAGGAATTTTTAAGAGTGTTTAGTATTGGTATTGTATGGGAGCTTGTATATATATGGTTGTTGAAAACAGGTGAGATGATCATATATGTGTGTGAGACAATGTGGTGAGAGTATAAAATATAGGGGAGACTATGGCAAAATTTGCCTAGGATTAGAACACTTAGTGAACTAGAAACTAGGTGAATAATGTAGGTTATAACAGATTATGAGTAAGATGTTAGAGGGTAAGTTGGGAGAGATAGTCAATGTATTGTAATACATTAGAAACTCTAAATGACATTAGAAGAGGGAGCTATAGATGGGGATAGTTATAACTAAAATTGTAGCAAAACACAACTAGGAAGACTAGTGTAAGTGTTGAAATGAAACTTGGAGAATTATGTGTGTGAATTAGTATAAAGATGTGTAAAGAATTAAAGAATGAACTAGGGTGTATTAGAAGGTTTTTTAGTGGTAAAACATGTGGAATTAAGTGTAGGAACAATGGGGAAGTAATGGGTGAAAATAGAACTGAAACAGAAATAAAAATGCAAATACTGGGCCGGACGACCTTGGGACCGGACTTGCAAGGTCGGTCGAGCCCAGATTACAAAGGACGGAAACCTTCTGGAATGGACCGACCTTTAGACCTGGCAATTTTGACCCCACCCGAAACCCAACCCATAATTTTACGGGTTAGGGTCTTGATTATTGACCCATCTATTTTTTAGGTTGGGTTAGGGTAATAAGCTAATTTGTGGGTTGGGTAGGGTAGAGATCTTAACCCATGACCCAACCCGAAACCCGAAAATATATTTGTTAGTAATAAAAAATAAAATATTAATTCACATATATATATATATATATATATATATATATTTTTAGATCAAACTATACCTTAGCTTTAAGCCCAAGTGTAGTTGGGTTTTCCCACCTTTAATAATATCATATAATATTAACTAAACAACGGCCCAACCAGCTGAATATCAAACAAAGGGCAAACCATACTTTAACATAATGTTGAAAAACCAAATGCTCTCGTCTTGCATACTCACATCCATTTTCTTCTCTACGTACGTCGTGTTTATGTCTAGTCGCTCTTCAACTCTGCCCAATGTTTGTTTTTTCTTTCTCACTGTCGTAGTTGTTCTTAAGAACATAGATATGTTCAGATAATCTAGAAGAGTGAACAAAAGTAGGTGATATGTATTTTTTGTAAGTAGAATCTTGATTATAGACCTCTTAGTAAATTCTGAAGCTAACAATGCGGATAACGTGCTGCATAAAAGTTCCTCAACTATTGGTAACGATTAAGTGATTGTGATTGTACTTTTCTCATGCATGACCACTCAGTTTAAACAGGTGTATTATTTAAAAAACTCAGTCATAGTTTGAGGATTTGAGCTCTCAGTTTTATAAATTATTTCTAACTTTAAAAGATTTGTCTTTGTATATTTCTCTAATGAATAATGAAGATTTTCATTTTCGTTCCTCTTTTATTAAGGGCACTAGGACCATGTGCATATCTAGATAGGATTCCTCCCCAACAGTGGGACCTTTAGGCTTAGATTGATAAATATAAACTTATGGAAAACAAGTACGTTTATTCTATTCATGGGAAATTGGTGTAGTACTTTTACATTCTTTGCATAACATGGAACTCGTTTAAAGTTTGGTCGTCAAGCAAGATTACTTCTCTCCCTTTTATTTCATCCTAATTAGTGTGCCAGCTAGCATTGGATGTTTTTGGATTTTTTTTATTAATTTCTACTCCTAATCAATTTAAATTATTGTATGCTTGAAAAAATGGGTTGGGTGGGTTGGGTTATGGTTGAAGGATTTTAAGCGGGTTGGGTTAGGGTCATGATTTCCTGACCCATCCATTTTTGGGTTGGGTTGGGGTTGATGATATTTTAAATGGGTTGGGTTAGGGTTGATATCAACCCAACCCAGCGACCCAAATTGCCAGGTCTACCAACCTTGGGACCGGACATGTAAGGTCGGTCGGCCAGAAGAATTTCCCGTAATGCAACCTACTGGAATGGACCGACCTTGCGACCGGACTTGCAAGGTCGGTCGACTCAAAAATTTTTCCGTCTTGTAAGCTACTGGAATGGACCGACCTTGCGACCGGACTTGCAAGGTCGGTCGGGCTAAAATTCGCCTGTAACGAAACTTACTGGAATGGACCGACCTTGGGACCGGACATGCAAGGTCGGTCGACTCCAGAATTTCGAAACCAAAACTTACTGGAATGGACCGACCTTGGGACCGGACTTGCAAGGTCGGTCGGCCCGGAAATTTTTCAACGTAATTGCTTACTGACTTCGACCGACCTTGGGACCGGACTTGTAAGGTCGGTCGGGTCTTACAAAAAAAAAATTTAATTTAATTAAATAATATGTATATATGTATACCCTTATATACATATGTACATATATGTAAGTATACCAATGTTAAGTAAGGAAATAAACTTAAAGTAAAGAAGAGTAAGTAAGTAATGTGTAAGCGTAAGAATGGAAAGGACTTAGTAAGTATGACTTAGGAAACGTAAGAGTAATCGAATTAAGCAAAGGATAGTTAAATTAATCACCGAACATCTGTATGTTATAGGACTTGATTTGTGAGCACCGAAGGAACGTTGGGATACAAGTACAACGGTGAACGGTATGAATTCCTCATGCCCCGTTGCTATCTTGGTTACTCTGATTTGTGTGTTGTGTGCTAATTGATCACCAAATAAGATAAATGCACGAATCGGAGTTATCATGTTCACTTGTGAATATGTAGTGCTGTATATTGGTGTATAGTTTCTTTAATTCTTAGTTTGTATAATTCATGAAATGTATGGATAAATATGAATGTGTGTATGAATGTTGTGATGTACTGTGACCGAACATGTTTATGATTTGACTTCTAACTAATTCCTAACAAGCTAACCAATCTAACTTAAATTGGTAATTAAATTGGAATGAGTAGAAGTCCGATATAGTTTCGGCCACGCGTGAGGATGAGGAGACACAAGAGGTTGGATCCGATTCCTGACTCTTAAACTGGTCCGCGGCCCAAATCCCTTAAGTGGGTAGCATCCCGGATTGGTGAGTCAAGTAAATCCCGGAGGTGGGACGGAGTAGTCCCCAGGGCCGGAGGTCATACCGACTTAACTTGAGTATAAGTAAGTAAGTAAAGTAATTGAAAGTAAGTAAGTGCAAGTAAGAGAAAGTAAGTGAAATGAGTAAAAGAGTAAACAACATTCCGATTAACCCGGATGCGTAACTTGGCTAACATTGTGAAGGTAAGTATTGTATGCACTATTGTATTGATGCCTTGAATTGTGTAATGAATTGTGTATGCATGTACGTTGTATGAAAAGCATGTATGTATGAAATTAACGAATCGCATGTTTAGTGGACGTCAAATAGTCGGCGTGCCCTAGCTAGCACGCGGTATATACGGAGTTCATGCGCAGCTTTTGCTGAGCCCCTAGGGGCGATGTTTTTACTACACGCAGGTACAAAAGAAGGATGAGGGTTGTGAAGTGATGAAGCTTGTTTTCCTTGTCTTCTTTTTGGTTGTAAACGATGAAGTATGATTGGTGTACTAAGTAGTACACGACTGTAAATTTTTGTTAGCCGGTGTACCATGGGGTACACCTTTTTGAATAGTGGAAGTATTGGATTGGGGTATAGATGAGTAGCTTGTAGAAAACTCATTCTTTTGGGAAGTTTGAATTGGAATGTAATTGAATACACTTAAAGACTCGGTGATCCATTGTTCGATATTTGGTATTTTGGTAAGTAATATAGTAGCTCGGTATATTATGTTCATTAGACCGTTACTGTAAGTAAGGTAAGCCTAGCTAGCCGTATGGATGGTTAGCGGCGTTGTATCACCCGCCGTAGTAAGTAGTAGTCTTCCGCTGTGTACTGATAGGATTAAGAGGATGATTGGACGGTAAGCATAGGATTAATGGTAGGGGTGTTACAAAAAGTGGTATCAGAGCGTAGTTACGCTCTGATGTCCATAAGTACCGAGCATAGGGGATTACCGAGTTAGGATTTCGACCGTCTTAAGACGGATACTTAGAAGCCTAACTAGGAACTACCGTTATTAATAACGGATACCCTTGACGTTCTTAGGAACGATACCTTATTTAAATTCAAGACCCCTTGGTCACATGTACAAAGCCTATTGTGAATGTTAATTATTCAGATGTCAGGAAGAGGTCCAGGTCACCCTAGAGGAGGGGCCAATGACGGACCCGCACGCAGACGATAGCTGAAATCATCGCTACCACGGTAGCACAGATGCTACCTCAAGTAATCCAAGCTATGCAACAGAACCAGTAAAACCAGCAAACTCAAGCGGGGCCAATCCCCCCCCCTCCACCTAGAGAAGTAAACTGGGTAAAGGCCATCGCAGATCTCCGTCCTCATGCTTTAGAGGCGAGAGCGATCCGGCTAAACTTGAGGCTACATCTCCGAAATGGAGACCGCATTCGAAACCCTCGAAGCTCCTGCTGGAGTTCGAGTGAGGTTAGCGGCTTACTATTTGAAAGATGCAGCCATGGACTGTTGGAAGCTGATCAAGCACGAGCATGTCAATGACCCCACATTCGATGGGAGTCTTTCGCATCACTCCTCCGATCCAAGTACTATCCGGAGCACGTAAAGACTAAGAAAAGGCTAGAGCTAGACGCCTTGAGGATGACAGACAAGATGTCTGTGGACGAGTACTACCGCACCTTTACCTCCATTCTCCGTCTTCTACCCGACCTTGGGTACACCGGCCAGGTGTTGGTCGATCGCTTCTATGGCGGTCTAGCCATCGCCTTCGGTACGGCATGGGCTATACACGATTTACCTCCCTTCAGGTAAATATCGGTTAACCCTTAGTACCATTTCAATTCCTTGAATCTCTTCCTTATTCTTTATTAAATGAGAATCCCGGCTAATACCTGAAACTTCAGGAGTGCTATCACGCGGCTTCTCGCGTTGAGATCACTTGCCAACTACGGGATGAAGAAACCGCGTTGAAGCGTAAGGCAAACAATAAGAACACAAGTGCCGAGGAGCAGAACCAGGGTAAAAGCTGGAAAAAGAAGTAAGGGGAATTCTTTCATCAAACTCAAAAGAACTTCCCAAGTGAGAGCAGTGCCCATGCTGAGTAGGGCAAACCAGTTGAGCTTCTTCAGCTTGGTTCATCTGCACCGGTGGCCGCTAAGCCACTGAGATCACACCCACCAAAGGGTAAACTTCTATTCCTAAATCGTATTCTTACAAGCACCATATCTAGTATATCCACGCACACATGTGCTAACCCTCTAAACCTCAGGTTCTGGCTCCGGTTTCACCAAAACCTTCTCAGACGGCCGCACCTATGTGTGCAGGAAATGCAATCAAGACCATCCCGGCAAGGACTGCTATGGGAGAGAAATCAAATGCTACAACTGCCAGAAACCGGGACATACAGCCAATAAATGCCCAGAGAATGCCAAGCCAAAGGGGAACTACCAAAGCTACATGTAGAGGGAAGGCAAGGAGGTTGCATCTGGCGATGCACCGACCCAGCAGGCACCACAGGGACAGGGGTCCCGGGGACCTCAGAGGGGCACCCCAGAGGCAGCCTGTCCTTCATGTTATCGACCGTGATGGGTCCGGTTCTAAGTCCGGCCCAGGTAATTATCCGAACCTTTAATCCTTGAGAAGCATGTCTAAGTATTAGAGTAACTGTTTGAATGAATGCATGAGTAAATAAATTGAAGTGTGTATTAAGCATGAAATGAAGTAGTTGAAACTAGTACTCACCGTAGATGAAATTTATAACCATAGGAAGCTTTAGTATCTGTTATCCGATACCGGTAAACCTGAATTAAGAAGAGATCGACATCACCAACCACTACTACACCAATGAACAGTGTCAGGTCATCCGACCAGGTATGATCTTATTAAGGGGATACCTGACACCCAAAGCGCAAATCTCAATCATCCGACGATGCAACTAGCTAGGAATGGGTCAAAGTGGATTTTACACACCCGAATTCCCCGGTGGAGCGAAGATGAAACTGAAGATGATGTGCTTGGGAAAGGATTGGAATCCTTATACCAAGACATACCAGGAGACACGAACACAAGATGGAGCAACGCCACCGACAATACCTCCAGAGTTTCAGACACTTGTCACACAAGCAATGCGAACATGAACTGATTCCCGCACTGGAAGCGGACCTCTGTATCGTCAACTTCTATGAGAAAGAAGGACGACTTGGGTTACACCAAGACAAGGACGAGACAGCGGAATCTCTTGAAAAAGGAGTGCCCGTAGTGTCTTGGTCCATTGGTGATGACGCCGTATTCCTATATAGCGAGCAGAAGCGCGTGGACCTCGCACAGAAACTGGTATTGAGATCAGGAGATGTCCTAATCATGGGTGGAAACTCTAGGATGCTGTATCACGGGATCAACAAGATCAAGTTGAATACGGCACCGCCGGCAATAATCAATGCCACACACATGAAACCAGGACGCCTGAACCTTACCTTTAGAAAGTATTAAATTCATAGTATCATGTAATCTATTAGTAACGTGTATTAGAGACACGGTATGTATGATGGTTGGTTTATCAATAAAGAGCAGTGTTGATTTAATTCCACTTGTGTCCACCATCAATACTTATCCAATTGTGAATTCAATAGGTTGTGGACTCGGTACCGAAGGTATCCTGAGTATCCTTACCGAAGCACAAGCCGGCAGAAGCGGCACCATCTTAATGGGAACATTCCCAGTGAACGGCATTGAAGCCAATGTGTTATTCGACTCCGGCGCCTCTCACACTTTCGTATCGCCATCTTTTGTGAAGAGGCTGAAGCTAGATGCGGGTGAGCTACCAACTTCATGGTTACTCTCCCATCGAAGGAGCGAGTAAAGTGCACCAAATACTATCAATCAGCCACCATCGAAATCAAAAATGAAGCGTTTCCCATTTCCTTCATCGAATTCAATGGATTGGGATTCGACTTAATCATCGGATGAATTGGTTGGAGTGGCACAAGGGTAGGATCCTCTGCACCGAGCATCGATTGCTGCTCAAGAGTCCTTCTGGGGTTACCGTATCTTACCGCCAGAGACCGAGAGAGCCTTCGACCACACTTATATCCGCTATGGCCATGTACCGGGAGCTCAGAAAGGGCCAAGAAGTGTATCTATGTTATGTACAAGACCTGGAGAGAGATCCAGAGTTCAGTGAAGATGTACCCATCGTATCCGAATTCTCTGATGTATTCCCTAAGGAGCTACCCGGCATGCCACCACCGAGAGCAGTGGAGTTTGAAATTGACCTTTTGCCAGGTACCGGTCCCATTGCTAGGGCACCGTACCGCATGGCACCTGCTGAAATGACAGAACTGAAGGAGCAGTTACGTGACTTACTCGACAACGGGTTTATACGCCCGAGCGTATCACCCTGGGGAGCACCGGTCCTCTTTGTGAAGAAGAAGGACGGTAGCCTCCGACTTTGCATTGACTATCGCGAACTAAATGCGGTCACAGTCAAAAATAAATACCCATTGCCACGCATCGACGACCTATTCGATCAGCTGAAAGGAGCATCAGTCTTCTCCAAGATTGACCTCCGTTCTAGGTATCATCAAATTGCAATCAAAGAACAAGACATTGAGAAAACGGCATTCCATACCAGATATGGCCACTACGAATTCACGGTGATGCCATTCGGTTTGTCAAACGCACCAGCTAAATTCATGGACCTCATGAATCGTCTATTCAGTGAGCAGTTGGACACTTCGGTGGTTGTCTTCATCGACGACATACTTGTATATTCCAAATCAGCAGAGGAACATGAAACTCACTTGAGGAAAGTGCTTGAGACACTGCGCGAGAACCAGCTTTATGCGAAGTTCTCCAAATGCGAGTTCTGGCTAGATTAGGTATCATTCCTTGGTCATGTCATCTCGAGCGCAGGTATCTCAGTTGACCCTTCAAAGATTGAAGCTGTACGATCATGGCCTAGACCTAAGACTGTTACCGACATTCAGAGCTTTCTTGGTCTAGCCGGTTATTACCGGAGATTTGTAAAGGACTTCTCGAAAGTCGCTAAGCCCATGACTACATTGATGAAGAAAGATGCACCGTTTGTATGGACAGACGAGTGCGAGTTATCATTTCAGAAACTTAAAGACTCATTGACCTCAGCGCCCATTCTTACTCTTCCAGAGGGCATAGAGGGATTTGAGGTATATTGTGATGCATCAGGCAAAGGAATGGGATGCGTACTCATGCAGCATGGCAAAGTTGTAGCTTATGCCTCCCGCCAGCTGAAAAAGCATGAGGAGAATTACCCGACACACGACTTAGAGTTAGGAGCCATTGTCTTCACCTTGAAGATATGGCGACACTTTCTCTATGGGTTAAGCATCACCATCTACTCTGACCACAAGAGCTTACAGTATGTATTCACACAGAAAGAACTGAATCTGAGACAGAGAAGGTGGATGGAGTTTCTCTCCGACTACGACATCGACCTACAGTATAAGGAAGGGAAGGCAAACATTGTAGCCGACGCCCTGAGCGCGTCACACTCGCTCCATTCGCTACTCGCTTCTTCTAGCTTGGTTGACGAGGTGTGAGACGCTCAGTTGAGCGACCCTTACCTAACCGAAATCAGACAAAAGATCGAAAATGGTACATTTGAGAAAAAGAAGTATGACTTCAAGCTACATGAAGATGGTTTGATTCGGTTGAATGGCAGGCTATGCGTCCCCCGAAGCAATGCTGAGCTAAAAGATCGCATCCTGCGAGAGTCACATAGTTCCACATTGTCAGTTCATCCAGGAGCCTCCAAGATGTACAAAGACATGAAGAGGTACTTCTGGTGGTCTGGAATGAAGTCAGATGTGATAGAGTATGTATTGAGATGCTTAACATGCCAGAAAGTAAAATTTGAACATTGTAGACCGGGCGGAATGGTACAATCGATGCCAGTTCCAGAGTGGAAATTTCATGATATCTCCATGGATTTTGTTGTAGGACTCCCACCTGCCAGGGGAGGACTCAACATGATTTGGGTTGTAGTCGATCGCCTTACCAAGGTTGCCAGATTCATACCGATGAAGGACACCTGGAAGGTAGTGAAGCTCGTAGAGCTTTTTGACAAGGAGATTATCAGACATCACGGAGTCCCGAAAACCATAGTATCTGACCGCGACACCAGATTTCTTTCGAGATACTAGAGAGCTACACGGGAAGCGCTGGGTACGGAATTGAAACTGAGTACCGCCTTCCATCCTCAGACCGACGTTTAGACAGAAAGGACCATCCAGACACTGGAGGACATGCTTCGGGCATGTGCCTTAGACTTTCAGGGGAGTTGGTTAGATAAGCTTCATCTTATCGAATTTTCCTACAATAATAGCTATCATGCTTCGATTAAGATGTCGCCTTTCCAAGCTATATACGGTAGACCTTGCCGGACACCTTTGTGTTGGGATGAGTCAAGCGAAGCGGTCATCATAGGACCGGAGTACCTTGAGCAAGTGCAAGCTGAAGTTCAGCAGATTCGAGCCAGTATGAAGGCAGCCCAAGATAGACAAAAATCCTATACGGATGTGAGACGACGCGACCTTGAGTTCGCCGTGGGCGACCAAGTGTTCTTGCGCGTTTCACCTATGAAGGGTGTCTTCCGATTTGGCCAGAAGGGCAAACTGAGCCCAAACTTTGTAGGGCCGTACACTATCACCAAAAGAGTTGGAGCTGTAGCCTACAGGTTAGCATTACCTGAGGACTTGGGACGTGTCCATGATGTATTTCATGTGTCACAACTCAAGAAGTACATCGCCAATCCTTCTCATGTCTTAGAGCCCGAGAGACTCTCCATCGAGCCGACTATGCGATATGTTGAAACCCCAGTAAGAATCCTTGATAGGAAGACCAGGGACACTCGCCACAAGTCTATACGAATGGTGAAGGTCCTATGGTCAAACCATGATGTCGAAGAAGCAACATGGGAGTTGGAAGATGCCATGAAGGCTAAGTACCCACAGTTATTCATAGACTAGAGAGTCTAGTATTTAGTAATACGGGTACGGGTCGTACCCCTTTTAAGGGGGGTAGAGCCCTTTTGCTTTTGCATTGCTTCGGGGTAAGCATTGCCTAGTGTGTAGGCATTGTAATAGAATTTTGTATGGCACATGTAGTGCGGAGCGCATGTGTAATCTGTGTGTATGGATGTGTATGTACAATGTGTGATGATGTGTAGTATGTATTGTGAATTGCAATGTTGTATTGTGGAATGATATGAATGGAAAATGGTGGATTGTGTATGTGAATTGTGTATGATGCTTGAAGTGTGTATGCTTGTAATGTGGAAGGAAGTAAACACCTCATAGGTGTAGTAAGACACATTATGACAATTGGTTTGCATAATGAGTAGAATTACTTAAACTATTAACCTTGAGCAACTTTGAGGGCAAAGTTTCTTAAGGGGGGTAGATTGAAATACCCCGTAATTAAAAATAGTGATTAATTAGGCTAATAAGTAATTTAGAGGCTTAATTATGCATAAATAATCATGAGGGAACAAATCCCGAAGAAAACGGATCCTTAAAACGGATTAAAATCACTAACGAACCTTAAAGCACATTTTTCGAGGTAACCGGGAAAACGTGACTTTAAGCGGGTCAAATAGACTCGTAACAATTTTGGTCAACTGAATAACCGTTAATAAATATTAGTGAAGCTTTAGAGCCAATAAAATCAATAAATCGAGAAATTAGTAAAAACCGTCAAAAACGGGAAGTTGTGGGGTAGAAACATAAATAACCAAAACTTATGTGTCCACTTTTAAAATAAAAAAAAGTTTGTGAGTGTGTGCTGTGTGTGTCCGATTTGGACCCCTCCCTCACACTCCCTCACACTCTCCTCTTATTAGCAAAAGACAAAAACAATAAAAAGCAAAAAGTAACTATACTACTCTACCTCACACCCTCTCTCTCCTACTCTCTATTCTCTCACTCACGTACCCATCTCCTTCCTCCTCTCTATTTTCTTCCTCTCAACCGATGGCAATGGAGTTTTGAAGAAACTCACAAAAACCTCTACTTCTCTCCTCTTGTTACTCCCTCAAATCTCTTCCAAAAATTATAAAAATTACACCATTGTCATCCTCTCCTCAAGAGCAACATTCCTATCTTTTCAAAACTCGAAAAGGAGAACTTTCATCTCCATGGGTATGGAGCATTTGGAGCTTCAAGACCACCACTAGAACCACCTTCTTCTCCTTGTCATTTTGAGGTAAAAATCTTCTTGAAACTCCATTGTTTTTCTAGCCTTAAGGGTAAAACGAAATTTGAGCTAAAACTCTTGCTTGCTCCTTTTGTACCCAGCCGATTTTGGCATTTTTGAAAGGGTGGAAAGATTATTCTTGAGCTGTTCCAAGCATTACATAAACCCTTGGAAGGTAATATATCTCTAAACCCTAAAACTTACATTAAAAGCTTAAATAATGTTGAGGGTTAGTTTTTAGTATTGAAATGGTGTGTATGTATGGGTTATAATGTTAGATTTGTTGGAGTACCATAACCGGTAGAGAGAGAAGGAAGCAAGAAGAAGAAAAGAAAACTAGAAGAGAAACAAGGTAATGATACTCACCTTTGTATAGCTTTGTAAATACTTATGTAACAGATTTTTTAAGAATGAAAATATGTATTGTAAGATGGTAGTGTAATGTGTAGGAGAATCCAAATGTTCTAAACCCTTAAAAGACATGTAAAACTTATTGAAACCTAGTTGGGATTGGAATGTAATGTGCAGGAATTTTTAAGAGTGTTTGAGTATTGGTATTGTGTATGGGAGCTTGTATATATATGGTTGTTGAAAACAGGTGAGATGATCATATATGTGTGTGAGACAATGTGGTGAGAGTATAAAAATATAGGGGAGACTATGGCAAAATTTGCCTAGGATTAGAACACTTAGTGAACTAGAAACTAGGTGAATAATGTAGGTTATAACAGATTATGAGTAAGATGGTTAGAGGGTAAGTTGGGAGAGATAGTCAATGTATTGTAATACATTAGAAACTCTAGAAATGACATTAGAAGAGGGAGCTATAGATGGGGAGAGTTATAACTAAAATCTGTAGCAAAACACAACTAGGAAGAACTAGTGTAAGTGTTGAAATGAAACTTGGAGAATTATGTGTGTGAATTAGTATAAAGATGTGTAAAGAATTAAAGAATGAACTAGGGTGTATTAGAAGGTTTATTTAGTGGTAAAACATGTGGAATTAAGTGTAGGAACAATGGGGAAGTAATGGGTGAAAGATAGAACTGAAAACAGAAATAAAAATGCAAATACTGGGCCGGACCGACCTTGGGACCGGACTTGCAAGGTCGGTCGAGCCCAGATTTACAAAGGACGGAAACCTTCTGGAATGGACCGACCTTGGGACCGGACATAAACTTAAAGTAAGGAAATAAACTTAAAGTAAAGAAGAGTAAGTATACCAATGTTAAGTAAGGAAATAAACTTAAAGTAAAGAAGAGTAAGTAAGTAATGTGTAAGTGTAAGAATGGAAAGGACTTAGTAAGTATGACTTAGGAAACGTAAGAGTAATCGAATTAAGCAAAGGATAGTTAAATTAATCACCGAACATCTGTATGTTATAGGACTTGATTTGTGAGCACCGAAGGAACGTTGGGATACAAGTACAACGGTGAACGGTATGAATTCCTCATGCCCCGTATGCTATCTTGGTTACTCTGATTTGTGTGTTGTGTGCTGATTGATCACCAAATAAGATAAATGCACGAATCGGAGTTATCATGTTCACTTGTGAATATGTAGTGCTGTATATTGGTGTATAGTTTCTTTAATTCTTAGTTTGTATAATTCATGAAATGAATGGATAAATATGAATGTGTGTATGAATGTTGTGATGTACTGTGACCGAACATGTTTATGATTGGACTTCTAACTAATTCCTAACAAGCTAACCAATCTAACTTAAATTGGTAATTAAATTGTAATGAGTAGAAGTCCGATATAGTTTCGGCCACGCGTGAGGATGAGGAGACACAAGAGGTTGGATCCGATTCCTGACTCTTAAACTGGTCCACGGCCCAAATCCCTTAAGTGGGTAGCATCCCGGATTGGTGAGTCAAGTAAATCCCGGAGGTGAGACGGAGTAGTCCCCAGGGCCGGAGGTCATACCGACTTAACTTGAGTATAAGTAAGTAAGTAAGAATGAGTAAGTAAAGTAATTGAAAGTAAGTAAGTGCAAGTAAGAGAAAGTAAGTGAAATGAGTAAAAGAGTAAACAGCATTCCGATTAACCCGGATACGTAACTTGGCTAACATTGTGAAGGTAAGTATTGTATGTACTATTGTATTGATGCCTTGAATTGTGTAATGAATTGTGTATGCATGTACGTTGTATGAAAAGCATGTATGTATGAAATTAACGAATCGCATGTTTAGTGGACGTCAAATAGTCGGCGTGCCCTAGCTAGCACGCGGTATATGCGGAGTTCATGCGCAGCTTTTGCTGAGCCCCTAGGGGCGATGTTTTTACTACACGCAGGTACAAGAGAAGGATGAGGGCTGTGAAGTGATGAAGCTTGTTTTCCTTGTCTTCTTTTTGGTTGTAAACGATGAAGTATGATTGGTGTACTAAGTAGTACACGGCTGTAAATTTTTGTTAGCCGGTGTACCATGGGGTACACCTTTTTGAATAGTGGAAGTATCGGATTTGGGTATAGATGAGTAGCTTGTAGAAAACTCATTCTTTTGGGAAGTTTGAATTGGAATGTAATTGAATACACTTAAAGACTCGGTGATCCATTGATGTAAGTATTCGGTATTTGGTATTTTGGTAAGTAATATAGTAGCTCGGTATATTATGTTCATCAGACCGTTACTGTAAGTAAGGTAAGCCTAGCTAGCCGTATGGACGGTTAGCGGCGTTGTATCACCCGCCGTAGTAAGTAGTAGTCTTCCGCTGTGTACTGATAGGATTAAGAGGATGATTGGACGGTAAGCATAGGATTAACGGTAGGGGTGTTACACTAGGAGTTTATCTTAATCTTATGAGAGAGTTGGTATGAGATGAGGGGAGGAATCCAGTGTAGTTTACGAACTACCTGGTTGCGCATTTGTGATCATTGAGGGGCACCCGATCGGGTTCCGCTCTAGGAAATTTCCCAATGAGCCCTAATTGGATCGTGGGTCAGATGGTACCTGCTGTTGGTACACGGCTACGACCTTTATATGGACACCTTACGAGGCAAAGTGAACGACCAGTGGCCTCCGGACCTCTGGCAACATGAGCACCTTTGTGTGTACGGGAGGACTACTGTCCATTGGTAAGGTTATCGGGTTGTCCCAACATGATGCCCAACTGGTAATTAATTAAACATGGTTTGGATGGATGGGGCCTTGAAGGCCAAATAATATTAATTAAGGAAAACGTTCGCTAAGACGATTATACACAGTACTGTATTTATTCGATACGTTCGTTTATACAACTGATGTGTGTGAATTGTAATGACTGTTTGGATTGGATGGATGGTTATGTATTTATGCATGTTTGTTACAGTATAAATTATATCTGTAAAATGGTAAAGCATGAAACCAATCTAATATCAAGATGGTTAAAAATGACAAGTGACCAATAGGGTCCAGGCCCGGCATACTCAGCGTTTATCGCTGAGCCTTTATGGCATTGTGCAGGTTGCTGATCTTCGTTGAAGCCGAAGTGCGGGAACTGGGTAGTTAGGGATTACTTTAATTACCACACATGGAATTTATTTGTATAACAATGTTAGACTGCGGATTGTATTATGGAACGGTTGTATATATTCGGGATTGGGTAGATGCTCACTTGTCGACGGTTATGATTATGGACTTAGTATGATGTATAGGATTTATCTTGTTGTCACAGCTGTTTAGTAGTGTTGTTTATTTTTGGTTGTTGGATTTAGTTTCTGCTTCGTTACTCGCATGGGCGAGTAATGGCAGGTGACACCCGAGTGAGTATTAATGTTGTTGTTTATTCTTCCACTGTAAGACGTTTTTAATTATGCTACGTGAGGGATTATTACATGTTTATCGAGAGGGGTGTTACAATGGCTGTAGCTCATTTTAGAGTTTGAAGACTACCATTTGAAGCACCTTCATTCCTTTGTCATTCTAAGGTAAAAATACTCTTGAAACTCCATCTTTTTCCAGCCCTTTTTGGCAAAATGAAATTTACAAGTGGAGCCCTTATTCTCCTTCTTGTTCCAGCCGGTTTTAATCCCTTCAAGTAGTGCTGGAGCTTGTTGTTATTGCTGCCCAAAACTTCACCTAGAAGTTCCAAAGGTAACACCCTTTTAAGCTTTAAAGCTTCTTAAAGTCTAGGGCTGATTTTATGATTGAGAACCCCATTAGAATGCTCATTAGAATATTTGATATGGGCTATAGCATTATCGGTTGGGTAAGGAAGAAAGAAAGAAGAAGGAAAAGAAAGAAAGAAAAACTAGCAAGACAAGGTAAATGCTCTTACCTTGAGCTAGTTTTATGTATTGTATTGTAACAGATTTTGTGTACTAAAATGAGTAATGGATATAGTTTTGAGTAGTAGTTGTGTTATAGTATAATGAGGAAGAGAATTAAATTGTTTTGAAGCTTTTAAAAGATGTTTAAAAACTTGGGAGAACCTTGGGAGATAAATGTATATGTGCAGGAAAATGTATGTGCTGTTAGTGTTGAGATTGATGTGGAAGTTTGAAATAGGTTGTGAGCTGAAATGGTATGTGGGCAAAGTGAAAATTATAGGGGAAACTCTGTCCAAATTTGTCTAGAAATAAGAAGACTTAAGTGATTAAGGAGAGGGAATAACCTAGGCAATAACTAAGAGTGTTTTGAGTATTTGTGTGAGTGATTAATCAGCTTGGAAACAGAATTGAAAAGGAGTTAAGGGATGGGAGAAACTAGGATGTAAAGTAATGCATTTTGAATGCTAGAAGTGGCATTGGTAGAGGAAGTATTGAATGGTAGAAGTGGAGATAAAAATCTGTAGCATAAGTGGAACAAAAACTAGAGCAAGTGTTGAAGAAGAAGTGAGGAAATTGTGTAAGTTAACTTAGAAATGAGTAATGCGTTTAGTAGATAGTTCAGAGAAGTTTAGAGCATCAAAATGAGTGTTAAACATGGTAGTAATGCTTTGGGAAAGATTAGGGAAACAATGGGCAAAGAAAGAACTGAAAACAGAATTTAAAACAAGTATACTGGGCTGGACCGACCTTGGGACCGAAACTTAGCAAGGTCGGTCGAGCCTAAATTAACAAAGACGGAAGTCTACTGACTTCGACCGAACCTGGGACCGAACTTGACAAGGTCGGTCGAGTCGTAAAATGTAAACCCAGAAGTCACTGACTTCGACCGACCTTGGGACCGAACTTGGCAAGGTCGGTCGAGTCATAAATTTTGAACCCGGTAACACACTGACTTGGACCGACCTTGGGACCGAACTTGGCAAGGTTGGTCGGGTCCGAATTTTTCAGTAACGTAACTCATTGACTTTGACCGACCTTAGGGCCGACCCTGGGTAAGGTCGGTCGAGTCATACAAAAAAAGTGTAATCATAGTAATCACATGTATATATATACACACATATGTGCATACATACATGTATAGTAGTACACCATGAATGGAGTAATAATGGTAAGAAAGTAAGTAAATGAGTTAGGAAGCAAGTATAAGAGATAATGAGAAAAGAATGGCTATCGTGATCAAGTATGAATTGTAAGGACTAGTAAGTACATAATGGAAGTAGTGATGGAAGGATGAGTTGGGTCAATAATAGATCATTGACCATGCAACTTCATGTATGTATAGGAATCGAATAGTTGAATTCCGAGGGAAACCGGAAGTACGGGTATGACGGTGAACGGTATAATTTTCTCATGTCCCGTATGCTAGCTTGGCTACTCGGATTTGTGTGTTTATGTGATCACCTAACCAAGATAAATGCACGAATCAGAATATAATGTACTTATTTGTGCTTGTATTATATTGTTCTTGTATAATGCCTTGAACTCTTAGTTTGTATAATTCATGCAATGAATGGATGAGGATGAAGTGTATGTGTAACTTGATGTGTACTTGTGTAGTGTATTAACCCTCGGTATGAAAGTAATGACTTCTACTAATTCCTTACTACCTAACTTTCTAACTTGAGTAATTGGTAAAATGGAATGAGTAGAAGTCCGATATAGTTTCGGCCACGCGTGAGGATAAGGAGACACAAAAGGTTGGATCCGAATCCTGGCCTTAATCTTTTCCATGGACCAAACCCCTTAAATGGGTAGCATCCTGGATTAGTGAGCCACCCTAAAGCCCGGTGGTGGGATATAGTATATCTTCGTATTCCGGTAAGTATGGATGGTTGACTTGTATTGTCTTCTTTGTGTGTATTGGATGAATGTATGTATGCTCTGTGAAGTAATTGTAATTTTGTGAATAAAAGCATGTATGTATGTATGAATAAAACAAACAGCATGTATTCGACTAAGTAGTTGGCATACCCCCGTTAGCACACGGGGTTTGCGAATTTCATATGCAGCGTCTTGCTGAGCCCCTTGGGGCACTATTTTTAATTCTACAGGTACCCGTGAGGTTTGAAGGTCAAGTAAGGACCGTGATGATTCTTTTTGGGAGTAGTTAGTAGATTGAAAAAGGTGTACTGAGTTGTACACGGCTTTACGCCTTTTTGAGTAGCCGGTGTACCACCTTTTTGGAGAATTGAACTTGTGAACTTAGTATGAATGAGTAGTTGAATAAACTCATGATTTTTGAATAGACTTGTAGAGTTGGAATGTAATTCGTTTACTTTTCGATACTCGGTAATCAAGGTGTAAGTAAGTATTTGGAATTGTATTGTAAGTGTTTAAGTTACTCGGTATATTCTAATCTTCAGACCGTTACTGTAAGTAGTAGTAGCCTTGTTAGTCTTGGAATGGCTAACGGCGTTGTATCACCCGCCGAGAGTATGTATGTATCCGATGCGTGTAAGAGTTAGTATGGGGACGATTAGAGGATAATGGAAGGATTAGCGGTTGGGGTGTTACACATAACATCATTTAGTGTATCATAATATAAATTTTAATGAATCATAATATCAAAACTAATGAATCATACCTTCATTTTAGTGTATCATTGCAAACATATAAGAATAAATTTTTGTACACAATAATACAACCCAAAATAATATTTGGTATGTATGAAAAATACACGATTCGCCATATAAGGTTTAAAATACATCATACAACAATAATATTAATACACTACAAACAAATGATTTTTATCGGTTCCGAAGTTTATTACCTAATTCATCACTTATTAATTAATGAATCATAATATCAATTTTAATGAATCATAATATCAAATTAATGAATCATATCTTCATTTTAGTGTATCATCGCAAACATATAAAAATAAAATGTTTTACACAATAATACAATACAAAACAATTTTGGTATGTATGAAAAATACATGATTCATTATATAAGGTTTAAAATACACCATACAATTAATCATACACTACAAAACAATCATGATTTTTATCGGTTCTGAAGTTTGTTATCTAATTCACCACTTATTAGTTAATTAATAATAATATCAATTTTAATGGATCATAATATCAAAAATAATGAATCATATTATGATTTTTAGTGTATCATCGTATACATGTAAAATATTATTTTTAAAGTTGTCAAAACATATCCATGACCGGTTTTGTTTGGAAGAGCTTAAATTTAGGTGAACAATGATATCATTTTCATCATTTTGAACTTATATATTAAAAATTACAACCATTTGAAGTTAATACAAAAATTTTATCACCCTCTATGCCACATAAACAATCCCGTCAGCACACTGACTGGAGTGCCACATCTACAAGCCGCACCAAAGTGCGACCAGTCCGTGCAATCGAATCTGCCTTAATTTCGACCCCATCAATGTACTTGTGTTGTCCTTCCCGTCTTTATTAATATTGATAATATTATTGATATTTTTATTTAGCTATTTTCTATATGTTTATTGGAGTACAGTATAAGATTTAATGAGTCAGGAAAATAATTTTAATATATTACAAATATGCTATATGACAAATATAGTAAAAAAATTGAACTAGATTGGTATGAGGGGCACTACACTAGTATATGGGTTTGTTACTATTAGGATCTGTAACACCCCATCTCTAAATACAATGATCGTCGCCCTAAGTCCATCTCGTACATTAGCAACACAGCAGAAAAGTTCTACTAAATTGGTGTTACCGCCATTAGTCACCCACGTGACTAACTAGGCATATTCTCTTAACAAGTCACGGTCTGACTAACCGGATAATTACTCGAGCATCTAAACATTACAATCCATAAACCACAACTTATACCGAGTATCTCATATCCTAATACATCATACTAACATCTCATTAATACACTAAACGAGTGCACATGCACAACTCGTGTAACAAATGTAAAAGCAACCCGAAGTACTCTACTCGCTCCTACTCTCAGGTTGAGTCTTCGTCTGGTACCTACCAGCAAAGTTTAAATCACAGGCCCCAAGGGGCTCAGCATATTGCTGGTACAGAAAACGTGCAGCCCACAAGCTAGCAGGGTTACACACGACTACTTTGTCGTATACATGCAATTGTTTATTCATACAAGTAATAATAAGAAGTACGATAACAAACAACACATTTATGTGAAACATTCACAGCTTAAACGAACGTCGTAATGGACACCCATTAATGAGTAAGTTAGATTTCTAACTCCTGAGGCCTGAGAATTGTTTAGTTCTCGTGTTTGACCATACCTTATAAGTGTCAACCGTTCTCTTAAAAGAACTGGTTGTTCTCTAACTGAATTGTTTATTTTTTTCGGGTCAAAGTAACCCTAGCCAATGAGTTATTAGCTCCATTGGGTTAATAAGCATTAATTCTTAAGTTATGAGGGGTGTAGGCTTGACCCTCCCACGCCTCCTGAATTTGCCTCCCACCTCGAACTGTTCACTCGAGCTGGTCGGGTCTGTTTGTCGACCCTATGCGACAAGTCGTAGACGAGCCATATGCGGAAGACAGATCTGATACAGATGCCGACCTCCTAACCTAAATATGCATGACCGGAGTGAGTCCCGGATTTCTCTCCTCCCAAGTTCCAGTTAGCTGAAGTCTCATTGACAATTTGTTAGTTAAACCTCTCTCGGTATAAACCAACTAACAACAGGGAGTATTTAACTATTTATAACCTTATACAATTGTTTACTAAACATAAGCTCTGAATCAAGTCGTATTAGTGTGCAATGGACACACAATAACAATATAGTAAATCGGTTCCATGCTTAATCCTATTTGGTCGTATCACAATAACACATAGCACACAAACCGAGGTAGACCTCGTTAGCAAACAAGCTACAAGAATCCCATATCGTACACCAGAGACTGGCTAGCTCTTAATCCCTCGTTCGCCTAATCCGTCGAACGCCTCTGACTTATCTAGATCTGTAACCAGAACTAGTATTAGTATCCTGTGTCTTTGAACTAATTCGGTTCTCTTTTCAACTTAAACCTCTTCCTAGGTTAACCCGGGTATAATAATATACTATTAAACGGGTTTGTTCATTTAGGAGCGTTTTCAAGCTCAATTCCAATTCATTAACATACTAACGTCATTAGCAGTTATTTAGTTGCACTGTTAGCAACTTTAGACTTATACGGACCTTGTATTAGGTTTTAGTATTTTTCACTATTCACCGTATTTTACTATTCACGTATACATATTTTACTATTCATGTATACGTCTCGTATTTAACTATTCATATATACGTAGCTACTATTCATGTATATGTACTTATTATTCATGTATACGTATTTACTATTCATGTATACGTATTTATTATTCATGTATACGTATTTACTATTCATGTATATGTATTTACTATTCATGTATACGTATACTATTCACGTATACGAGTACTATTCATGTACACCAAAAAATTTCGTATACGTCCGTATGTTACTCCGTATCATACGTATTTATTTCTTTTTCCAATATAACTTGTATTTTCATTAAAAATACTTTAAGTATTGATTTCTCCTATACTTATTAAATTATGGGTATACCCCTCGTATACCCTAATTTATATACGGGTCTCGTTTAACCCCGTCTTAACTCTGTTTCTTTTACAACTTATTTCTAAATTCTTTATTTAATTTCCTTAACCTTCTAAACACATAAAAATGTGTTATTTACATTAATTACCCATAGTTTTCTCATAATCTCTATTTTACTCATAATAAGTTCTAAACTTGTTATTTTTTTTATTTCTAATTTCTTCCAAAGTCTTACTTAATTAATTTCTTTTATACTTTTGGACAATTACCAAAATATACCCAAGTTTGACCAATCTTTTATTGTCAAACCCCCTAACCTTCCATAATTTACAATATTACCCCTAATGTTAATTTAACTTAACTTTTTATTCCTTTATCCTTTTAATACCTAATCTTTTGCTACAAATCTTATTCTAGCTCCTCTAAACATTTTATAAACGGTCATTGACCAAGTTTGCCACATTTGACCAGGGAAATTACCATTTTACCCTTGTGGTCTTTTCTTTTATCCTAACTCATTTATTAACCAATTTAACTCTAATTAATTTCTAATTTTCATAACTAATTTTCCTACAGATTTTTGAACATCAAAAATCATTTTAAACATCTCTAAACAACCAGATTTAATTATCTAATGTTATAGTATATATATACCATCCTTTATTGTTCTTAAATATACCAAAAACCTTATAAATTCCTTATAACACTTATAAACTCTTTATAAATTGTAAACTTAATTCTACAATTATTTTCTCATCATCTAAAATCTCAAAAATTCCATATTGACCTCATATATTTTCGGTAATCACCATTAGGTATTAAAAATTCTTAAATTTTACATATTACTCTTAATTATACTAATTCCTTTAATTTAACTAAATTAGATATTTTTTTCTAACTCAATTAATACCCTTAATTTTCGGCCACCATATAAATTATAGTATATGAATTTTTCTTGTAAATTATGATAGCTTATATTAAAGCTTATATCATGAGTATAAATCTATTCTTAGATTTAATAAACATTAACTTATAATAAGCTAAAAACTGAATATTAATCACCAAAATTTCGGCAATAAATAATAAGATGAACAATATGTTAGATCATATATAGATCAACAATTAGAACCATGAAATAGGTAGTTGTAGGATTTACCTTGTATATTAACCATTAGCTTAATATTTAAGCTTGATTTCCTTAGAATTTTGACAGCAATTTGCTAGAGAAATTAGCTCCAAAATTATACAATAAGTAGAAGAATAAGATGGGTTAGTATCCCATGCCAATCGGCTGTAACAAAAACCAAAGAACAAGAAGTTTTCAAGAAGGCAATGTTTTACCTCGAGAATCAAAGGCACTTCTTCGTGGTTTTTCCTGAGAATCTGGGGGCTCATGAGCTATGGTTGTACAGCTCTTGAAAAGAGGATTCCAACGAGCTATCAATTTAATACCCCGGATCTAAAAATCGTGATTAAATTACTCTAATATGATTATTAAAGGCCTAATGGTGCCTAAAGAGTATTGGTAAGGGAAATAAAAGCAAAAGAAAAGAGAAAATGTGTAAAACACGAAAAACGCGCATTAAATAAGTATAAGAGATATATGATCTCGTTAGGGTCCGAGATGGATTCCTAAGGCTTAGTTAGGCCTAATTAGTATACGGGAGTGATTCCCGAAGAAAACGGATCCAAATAATGGATTAAAACACTAACAGAGTTTTAAAGCACGTTTTTCTAGAAAACCCGAAAACGTAACTTTAAGTGGTCAAACGGACCCGTAAAAATTATGGTTTATTAAATAACTATAATTAAGTATTAATGGGAGCTAAATAACCATTAAAATTAATTAAACGAGAAAATTCCGGAAAACGGACCCGGTAAGTGAATAGTGACTAAACCGGGAGACGAAACGCGTTTAATTCGAAAAGACGAAAAACGACCCGGGCTACTAATGCATATGGCCGGTTTTTAATTAGTGTGTATACACACATTAATAAGCTTGCTAGTATTTAGTAATAAGATGACAAGATAAATAAATAAAGCAAAAAGGTGAAATAGTAAAAAGTGATTACTTACTCTCTCACCTTCCTTTCTTTCCTCATTTCACGTTTTTGCCCAGCCCTCTGTTTATCTTCTTCTTCCACCTCTGTAACTAGCCGATTCCAAAGCAGCACACAGCCCCATCTTGTCCCCCCTCTAACTTGCTCATTTCTCCACCAAATCACACAAAAACACCACCATTAGATTCGTATCGGCAAGGGCTACGTTTTCCACCCTTCGAAAGCTTGGAACCTCCATCTTCACCTCCATGGCAGTTTGGCCTTTTGAAGCTTGAAGGGGTTCTCTTGACTCTCCATCATCTCCTTAATGCTTTAAGGTAAAAATATAAGCAAGAGTTCATCATTCCTAGCTTGTTCTTGCAAAATTGGAATTTTTTGCCCACGTTGGAATTTTTCTCCATTTCAGCCGATTGCTCCATGCCTTTTGTGGGGTGTTGGAAATTCCATCATTTGATTGCCAAGCTCTCCTTGTGGACATTCTAAGGTAATATCTAAGTTAGAGCCTTAAAAACTAGCTCCTTAAATATTAGTTTTGTGAGGAAAGTTTGAATTAAATTGGCTTGTGGTGTGTGTAATGGAATATGATTGTAGCTAGCAATATAGACTCCCTTGTGTGGGGGTGAAAACAAGAAGAGAAAGAAGAAGAAGAGAAAGAAAACCAGAAACAAACAAGGTAATAAGCTCACCTTGAGTTGGTTTGTTTGGCTTGCAAAACAGATTTTAATGTTGAATTAAAGATCTTGTTTTAGTGTAGTTAAGATACTACAATTTGAATGAGTAATGAGGATGCCTTAATGTTGCGTAAGTGTGGGAAATAAGCTTGAGAATAAACTACTACATATGTGTGAACAAGTGGTGAATTTAATGTAGAGGTTGGTGCTTGATTAAACAGTGGTGAAGAAGTGAGTTTATGAGTTGATTCATTGTGAAGAAGTAGGCAAGTGCTGTCATAATTTCCTTGGAGATTATGAACTTGAGTGTTTCATTTAATGGAAGAATCTAGGTGTGTTTAAGAGGTGTTAAGTGAGTGGTTAATGGTTTGAAAACCAAACTAAGAAGAAGAGTGTGTTAGCAGTGGAAATAATGTCATTTGGGTGCTAGGAATGGCATTAGTGAGTGAAGTTTGAATGGTAAGAAGAGGGAACCAAAATCTGTTACAAGAAGTAAAAGAACAAGAAAACTAGTTATGAAATATAAGTGAATTTGAGTGAAATAATCAAGAGATAGTGAGAGGACTTGATGATTTGTCTAAGGTAGTTTAGATGATTAATTAGAGACTAAACATGTAGATTATATGTGGGGAAGATTAGAGAATTAAAGGAGGAAAGAATGGTGTTGAAACAGATTTGGAATTGTCAAATCTGCTGAAAGTGCAACAGGGTCCGGGACCTAGGTCCAGGACCATGTCCCGGACCACCCCCTAAAATACCCCCGAGAGTTTCCAGTTTGATAGGTCCGAGACTTAAGTCCCTGCCCATGTCCCGGACCACCCTTAAATTTAGGCCAAGAGTTGCTGCCAGCAGCTGGTCCGGGACTTGCTCTAGGTACAAGGTCCCGGACCATAGTGAATTTTCTGCCGAGAGTTACCAAATGAATTGGTCCGGGACTTAGGGTTAGGACCAAGCCCAGGACCACCCCCAGAAATGCCCCGTGAGTATTTTAAAGGTTTCTAATGATGGGGGTTTGAATGTTAATGATGTTATAAGGTGTTAAGGCCTTGTTTGGTGACATGTAAAGGCCCTAGGAAGTGTAAGAAAGTGTTAGAAATGATTGGGAAGTGAGAACTCAAATTAACAAGAGTAAAACCGAGATAACGGGATAACGGGGTAAGTACGGGAGTAGCATTTTATTATGTACCGTATGAGCCTAGTATTAATAATAATGTTTGAAACATTACCAGAGAATCGTGCGTGACCCGAGCATGGTGAGATGACACGGTAAAAGTAAAACCCCGATGAAAGGTATGATTTTCTCATACTCCGCGTGCTAACCGAGTTACGTTGATTTGTGTGTTTGTGTGCCGGCTTAATCAAGACTAAAGCATGAAAATAATCCATTGTTTGATTATGTATGTCTTGTTGTATGTTGAATGAGCTAACTTACTTGTATGCCGGTGTGGTCTAACATAGAGTAAAGACCGACTCATAGTGAGTAACGTTTGGCTAGAGACCCATAGATCGGGTCGATGCTTATGGTAACGAAAATGTGCAAACACACAAATTATCCGTTAAAGTATAACGATAACGCAAACATATGAACTCCCTAGAATGTGAGGAGATGTGCGGGTTGAGTAATTACCCGATAACGGTTAGTAAACCATAATGACACAATCCACGAAAAAAATGAGAGTGGAAAGATAAGTGAACCTCCTTCAGAAGATTAAAGATAGTTCGAAGATGTGAACTAGTAAAGAAGGTAAAAGAGACCTAAGGGATTAGTAGCTCCCTTGAGACATGGTCGACCTCCTATATGAGGATCTTACCCGATATAAGAAAATAACCGAAAGTATGAGAAAATCAAATGTATGGGTAACTCTTAAAACCTAAGATCAACCAAACTTGAGTAATGTTCCCAAAGTCATTAGAAACGTCGAGAGTGATGCTTCTAGACTAAAACGCAATACATTATTATAACTCCGAGAGAGGAGTGTATGGGAATGTGAGCGGTCCGAGAGTAGTCGAACCTTTGTAAAAAGAGATAGGAACTAAGAGAGAGTTCCAAGAGCTAGTTGAACCTTCCCACCATGCTAGACCCAGAGTAGGGTCGAAACCGGGGAAGTAAGACTATGCTCGAGAGCCATGAGTTTTGGCTTAAGTATGCATTAAGAGTAACAAGCGTGACGTAGAGGACCTATAGTGTCTCGAGAATCTACAAGAGCTTGAGTATAAATAACCCAAGTGTTTGGGTGAGATAATGAGTATAAGTAACCTTAGAGAATGGGAGAGTATAGAATGGGTAGCCCAAGAGAATGTGGGTGAATAAGAATAAGTAACCCAAGAGAGTGGGTGAGTTATTGAATGAGTAACCAAGGCATAGTGAGGTATAGCACTCAAGGCCTAGGAGTAAATGATACAAGTAACAACCTTCTTATGTTAGTTAGGGATTGTATCCCATGATTGATTGTCGAATCCTTGTGTAGTGTACATATATAATGTATTACTATATGCATGTTGGTTGAATTAAAATGAACTCCATGCTCTCGACAAAAGTAGTCGGCGTACCCCGGTTAGCGCTCGGGGTATGCGAATTTCATATGCAGTGTAAAGCTGAGCCCCTAGGGGCGTCGTTTTTATTTTTTAGGTACACCGAAGATGTTACCGTTCGAGAGTAGGACGGGGTCGGTGGTTAGCATGGGTATTAGATTTAATTACTTATGTATTGAAAGAGGTGTAAGACCGAATATGTTATCGGCATCCGTATATTGTAGACTCGGTATAGCAAGGAAGTGAATTGAGTATTGTATTTGTATTGTGTACTCGGTTGTTCCAGTTCATCAGACCGTTACGGTATGTAAGATAGGACTGGTTAGCCATATGGGTGGCTAACAGCGTTGTTTCACCCCTCGTTGTAATTAGTTCCGCTGCGTGAGTAAAAGAATTTAGTGACAGATTAAGGGGTAATGACGAGATTAACGGTTGGGGTGTTACAAAAATGGTATCAGAGTGAAGTATCGCTCTGATGACTGGAAATACCGAGCTTAGGAAATACCGAGTTAGGAATTAGAGGCTTAGGGCTAAGGGTTGAGTGGTAGCGTGAGAGATACGCTAGTTAGGAACTTCCAGTAAGATCTGGATACCTACAATACCAAACCCGCCCTCCACAACCCCCGTATTAAAAAGCTCGGGAAAGAACGCCAGAGAGACGGGGAAACCCAATCTGGCAGATTATTAAATATTTTATTCCGAACCGGAACCTGTTATGCGGTAGATCCCGAGAACTGGAAATCCCGGGGACGGATCCCGCTGGAACGACAATAACCGCACTCAATGGCGGGAGATCGAGGCATCCTATTCAAGGAGACCGGAATCTATGGCAACTTGGGGCGACATGCTTAGCAGTCGCGAGAACCCGGCTGGCTGAATAGCAGCAGGAAAGTAAGCACCAACCATGCAACAAGGCGGATTCATGAAAAGTAACAACAACCGGGACACATGTCTACGAACCGCTATAGTTAAATAATACCACTAACGGTATAGTAACCGACTAAGAATCTAGTCAAGAGTAGGTACACCCACCCTGCCACACCCGAAGAGGTCGCAATACTTAACTGATATAGCTAAGACAGCTATGAGCATATCTACGGAGTATACCCGAATAGGACTACAGGAGTAGTGCCTAAATGACTTAAACCTCGGTAACCACAGTAAAGACGTGGGAACGAGCAACGAGGTATAATGCAGAACTAAGTAATTAAGGAACTCCGAGAGTGGGGAAGCACCTGAATGAATGATAGTCATGTCAAGATGAATGAGAAGCAGCTCTAAGGAGTAGTTATCCAACTAAAGGATCTAGAAAGAGCCGACAAGGCTACCAAATACAATGTGAAAAATACCGTGACTGGTATGAGTTAACCTAAAAACCGCCGGTACCGCGCACTTGCCACGACAAGTGTAGTAAAAACGGATTATTAAAAAGGAGCTTGACAAGCGACCAGCACTTAGCAAGTACCAAGATGGCGAGAGAAGCCAATGTGGCAAGACAACACTAAGAATTTTGAAATGAAAATTTGGAAAGGCCTAACAGCCTGACCACTGCATTGGAGAGCATACCAGTTGGTGAGAAGCCATCTGGTAAGAAGCAACCGGCATTGAAATGCCGTGGAGATTTTTATTTTCAAACCCAAATTTTCTTTCAAACATAAAATTTTGTAAAACCCCCAAATTTTAAAAACTAAACCAGAGGAAGCACAGTAAGGCGTCATAGGACTATATAAGAGGAGTCGGCAACAGAATACTTCACTTAGACGTGCGACCGACACTACAAGTGTACACAAACGAGACATGGAACGACCGCACTCCGAAGGAGCTTGCGGGCCTGACAGACCAATTATGAGTTAGTCGGGTAAGTGGTAACGTATCAATAAGATACTCCATGTATGTATACAAGTAGAGTACGGAACACGGGAAGTAGCCCACTCCATACTACGGACGAAAGAGTCAATTCAAACCAAGACAGTTGAACACCTCGAATGACCGAAGAACACAGAGAAGCTTACCAAGCTAAAGGAGTCAAGAACCCAATAAGATGACGGACCCAAGGACATAACGTTAAGATGTGCTGGAAGCATAGAGTATTAAGTATAGACACCGGATGTGTCTCAGAAATCATGAAGGAAACACATGGTAACTGGAATGAATACCAGTGTAAGCAATATGACGAATGCCTAGAACAAACATGTTAATGTTCGATAAACGGTATAGAATTCCCATAGTATACTTCACTAAAGAGAATAGTGACCTAACCAAGAAGGTAAAGTAAAGTACCAATAGTATACCCAAGAACGGGAGATGTTACAACCCTAATCGGGATAGTTCAAAGTATATAACCGTAAGGCGGAGTAAAGAACTGAACATACCCAAGAGTTCGAGCCAGATGTAATGGTGCAACTTAGTAACACCCAGGAGCAATCCGTGAAGGGTGCCGGAGTCAACAGTAGTTGAACGAAACATCATGTGAGAACACAAGTGTTTAAGTGAACACTTGGGTAGAACCCGAAGGGATCCCACGTAACACGGGATACCCTAAATTTGCCAGAGGGCATGAATTAATATCAAGATACTTCAGGGCCTTCCATGTACGAAAGTGTGGTGAGACAACCATATCAAGAGACCAGTAATACCTCCCAAGCCATTTAATGGTATACGGAGAAGCAGAAACTTGTATAAACAGCCAGAAAAAGCATGGCTCGAGGCATTGTGGCTTGTAAGCCAGTAAACCAACTACCATTCGTAGATTTAAACGTTGCAAAACCTATGTATAACGGCATAAGAGGAATGGTGGAGAATGAACCACTACCTTATAGCAGGAATACCCCTCGTTACTGTGGGGCCTATGGAGCGGCAATTGCGTGAATCCTCCAGAGAAAGGCTACCACCTATGAATGTAATATGAAACCGCTAGAGCGGTGTAGTGAAACCTAAGCATGTGTATATTGCAAAGGAGTATATGAACAGGAAAAGTATGTAGAAAGGCTTTGATAGCAGTGGAAGGAAACCGAAAGAGTAATCGGATGAGTAGTAATCACTGCAAGTGTGCAATATGAATTGAGAAAGTTAATATAGCAGTGTATTCTATTGAGCCAAATGAATGGCAAGCCATAGTATAATGGCAGGAATACGTGAGCGAAAGCTAAAGTAGTAGCGGACGCCACGTAAGTAATCGTTGTTTAATGAATAAGAGTATGGTACGCAGTGAGCGACCATTGTAAGAGTGTAATCAGATAGTGATATGAAGCTGATGAGAAAAGATAGTAAAGGAGACATGTTCATTCCTATCTCATGAGAGATTTACGACCAAGGGTTTACGCTTCTTCACTCTATATGACTGAGTGTTTTGGCATTGCACTTGTGTTGTAATGATCGAGTGGGAGAGCCAGGAATTGAGAAATTCCAATGAAGCTTGTTGAGCGAGAACCTAAAGAAATAACCATGCGGCCGTTGGCCAAAGATGCACGAGGAACATGGGCAATAACCCACAGGTCCCAGGACCGATGGATGGTAAGGGCAGAGTAGTATGAATGGAGAATTCTTGTACAGAAACAAGTAAACAAACATATAATTAATCGAGGAAGCACTACATACTAAGTAGTAGCTTGACCTCAACCGACAATAAGTCGGGAAAAGTAAGTGAATAATCACAAAGGTATACAATGTTATACGAAATAGATTTCCAGAGAATTGGAGAGAAAATCTATAACTTATCGAATTCGCACACGGTAAAAGATACCAAGTGGTGATTGAGAAACCTTTATATCCAAGACAAAAAGGGATAATAAGGAGTAGATAATACTTTGGGAATACCAAAGGGCGAATTAAGCTCTATTTATCGATCACACATCAGAAGCCAGTGGGCTGTAATTCAAGGTTAAGTATACCTGGCAAACCTGGGTAAATGGCAAATCATAAACACCTTGAAGCCTTAGAGGCTAGAACCGAACCCGGTTATGAGTTAATTAACCGTATTGAAGTTAAACACTTCCTGATACCGAATTAGTGAACCAATGTTCAGAGGTAATATATGGTCGATTACGCGGGCGTAACCCCTTTTAAGGGGGGTAGGGCGATAAACCTCTTAGAGTATGTTTTACGTATAGGTGCGTAAACTACTATGTGCATAGCACAAAAGAAACTATTTTGATGATTGGAACTTATGTTACATAAACATATGTACCCATTCATTGTGTAATTATGATTATTATGCATGAGAGATGCAAGTAACGAGTATATAATATGTACGAAAGAGGAGTAGAGAGACTCCTGGGGAATGAGAATCCCTATAGTATATGTCTAGTGAGATTAGACATGAGACATAATGAGTATGAATCGGTATGAAACCGATGTGTAACCTTGTAGGGAGTGAGTTCCCTAGGTGATTTTATTTGAGAATGATTGATGGAGTGAGTTCCATCCTTTGGAGTAGTATGTTGTGTGTTTTAAATTGAGTAACAAGTTGAGGAAAAAGCCATGAGTTTCTTAGGTAAAGTAAGCAAAGTACGTTGGAAATGACGGATGACCTAAGTTCTAGGAATTAGAGATAAATTAAAATGAAATGTTTATGAGTATGACTAGAAAGAGTAAAAGATAGAAAACGAAAATGTTTGACTATCTGATTGTTTGAAACTGACGTGGGAGGTGGAACTTGGTCTGCTAGCGATCAAGGGAAACCGAACACAAATTGGGGTGGAAGGATAGTTCAACACTGATGCTGATCACATTAGGGTTGGGTGATTCTTGAAGCTCCCTATAGTGGTCACAAGTAATCACGCTAAGAAAAGATACAACTACCATAAATTTGATTTGGAGTTGTGTGATGTTTTTAAAAGAATTTCCAAACAGAATTTGAAAAGGATTTTCTTCAAGTATGAAGATGGAAACGAAAACTGGTTTTGAAACCGCTATCACCCGCCGATGGCTGAGCCTTAAGTCTTGATGACCGGTAGAACGGTGGGCGTGTATTAGTTTTGAAACCATTGCACCGTACGTGCGGCGGTCCTAAGTGACCGGTTGGGGCGGTGATAGTGTATGATTTTTCCAAAGGCAGCGGGACGGGGAGAGTACCCTGAGACGATCCTGTGTTGAGTGAGTCAACCAGAGTGCCTGAGGATATGTATATGTGTAATGTTTTGATCAGAACCGAAGGGACCGTGGGCCAGATAGAGTAAGTGCCCATTTGTCATGAAACGGCCGTGGACCAGAGAGTGTAAGTGTCCAACGTGACCGGTACCTAAGGGATCAGTAGTATATTACTCAATATGGATTCGAGGACTATAGTGCCTTCTTGTCTTCGGACCGATTCCATGGAGAGAGTAAAAAGAGTTTTTGATTTCTATACATGTTGTGATATGTGTGTGGTATGTGTAGTGTGAAATGAGACTGACTTGTGGAGTCTGTAAGGTTATACATGTATAATAACCTTGGCATAGCGTGCCCATGAGAGTAACGATATAAGATTCACCAACTTTGAGGACAAAGTTCCTAAGGGGGGTAGATTTTAATACCCCGGATCTAAAAATCGTGATTAAATTACTCTAATATGATTATTAAAGGCCTAATGGTGCCTAAAGAGTATTGGTAAAGGAAATAAAACCAAAAGAAAAGAGAAAATGCGTAAAACGCGAAAAACGCGGATTAAATAAGTATAAGAGATATATGATCTCGTTAGGGTCCGAGATGGATTCCTAAGGCTTAGTTAGGCCTAATTATTATATGGGAGTGATTCCCGAAGAAAAGGGATCCAAATAATGGATTAAAACGCTAACGGAGTTTTAAAGCACATTTTTCTAGAAAACCTGAAAATGTAACTTTAAGTGGTCAAACGGACCCGTAAAAATTATGGTTTATTAAATAACTATAATTAAGTATTAATGGGAGCTTAATAACCATTAAAATTAATTAAACGAGAAAATTCTGGAAAACGGACCCGGTAAGTGAATAGTGACTAAACCGGGAGACGAAACGCGTTTAATTCGAAAAGATGAAAAACGACCCGGGCTACTAATGCATATGGCCGGTTTTTAATTAGTGTGTATACACACATTAATAAGCTTGCTAGTATTTAGTAATAAGATGACAAGATAAATAAATAAAGCAAAAAGGTGAAATATTAAAAAGTGATTACTTACTCTCTCACCTTCCTTTCTTTCCTCATTTCACGTTTTTGCCCAGCCCTCTGTATATCTTCTTCTTCCACCTCTGTAACTAGCCGATTCCAAAGCAGCACACAGCCCCATCTTGTCCCCCCTCTAACTTGCTCATTTCTCCACCAAATCACACAAAAACACCACCGTTAGATTCGTATCGGCAAGGGCTACGTTTTCCACCCTTCGAAAGCTTGGAACCTCCATCTTCACCTTCATGGCAGTTTGGCCTTTTGAAGCTTGAAGGGGTTCTCTTGACTCTCCATCATCTCCTTAATGCTTTAAGGTAAAAATATAAGCAAGAGTTTATCATTCCTAGCTTGTTCTTGCAAAATTGGAATTTTTGCCCACGTTGGAATTTTTCTCCATTTCAGCCGATTGCTCCATGCCTTTTGTGGGGTGTGGGAAATTCCATCATTTGATTGCCAAGCTCTCCTTGTGGACATTCTAAGGTAATATCTAAGTTAGAGCCTTAAAAACTAGCTCCTTAAATATTAGTTTTGTGAGGAAAGTTTGATTTAAATTGGCTTGTGGTGTGTGTAATGGAATATGATTGTAGCTAGCAATCTAGACTCCCTTGTGTGGGGGTGAAAACAAGAAGAGAAAGAGGGAACAAGAGAAAGAAGAAGAAGAGAAAGAAAACCGGAAACAAACAAGGTAATAAGGTCACCTTGAGTTGGTTTGTTTGGCTTGCAAAAAGATTTTTAATGTTGAATTAAAGATCTTGTTTTAGTGTAGTTAAGATACTACAATTTGAATGAGTAATGAGGATGCCTTAATGTTGCGTAAGTGTGGGAAATAAGCTTGAGAATAAACTACTACATATGTGTGAACAAGTGGGAATTTAATGTAGAGGTTGGTGCTTGATTAAACAGTGGTGAAGAAGTGAGTTTATGAGTTGATTCATTGTGGTGAATATGCTAAAGAAGTAGGCAAGTGCTGTCAAAATTTCCTTAGAGATTATGAACTTGAGTGTTTCATTTAATGGAAGAAACTAGGTGTGTTTAAGAGGTGTTAAGTGAGTGGTTAATGGTTTGAAAACCAAACTAAGAAGAAGAGTGTGTTAGCAGTGGAAATAATGTCATTTGGGTGCTAGGAATGGCATTAGTGAGTGAAGTTTGAATGGTAAGAAGAGGGTACCAAAATCTGTTACAAGAAGTAAGAACAAGAAAACTAGTTATGAAATATATGTGAATTTGAGTGAAATAATCAAGAGATAGTGAGAGGACTTGATGATTTGTCTAAGGTAGTTTAGATGATTAATTAGAGGCTAAACATGTAGATTATATGTGGGAAATATTAGAGAATTAAAGGAGGAAAGAATGGTGTTGAAACAGATTTGGAATTGTCAAATCTGCTGAAAATGCAACAGGGTCCGGGACCTAGGTCCAGGACCATGTCCCGGACCACTCCCTAAAATACCCCCGAGAGTTTCCAGTTTGATAGGTCCGGGACTTAAGTCCCTGCCCATGTCCCGGACCACCCTTAAATTTAGGCCGAGAGTTGCTGCAAGCAGCTGGTCCGGGACTTGCTCTAGGTACAAGGTCCTGGACCATAGTGAATTTTCAGCTGAGAGTTACCAAATGAATTGGTCCGGGACTTAGGGTTAGGACCAAGCCCCGGACCACCCCCAGAAATGCCCCGTGAGTATTTTAAAGGTTTCTAATGATGGGGGTTTGAATTTAATGATGTTATAAGGTGTTAAGGCCTGTTTGGTGACATGTAAAGGCCCTAGGAAGTGTAAGAAAGTGTTAGAAATGATTGGGAAGTGAGAACTCAAATTAATAAGAGTAAAACCGAGAACGGGATAACGGGTAAGGGGTAAGTACGGAGAGTAGCATTTTATTATGTACCGTATGAGCCTAGTATTAATAATAATGTTTGAAACATTACCAGAGAATTGTGCGTGACCCGAGCATGGTGAGATGACACCGTAAAAGTAAAACCCCGGTGAAAGGTATGATTTTCTCATACTCCGCGTGCTAACCGAGTTACGTTGATTTGTGTGTTTGTGTGCCGGCTTAATCAAGACTAAAGCATGAAAATAATTCATTGTTTGATTATGTATGTCTTGTTGTATGTTGAATGAGCTAACATACTTGTATGTCGGTGTGGTCTAACATAGAGTAAAGACCGACTCATAGTGAGTAACGTTTGGCTAGAGACCCATAGATCGGGTCGATGCTTATGGTAACGAAAACGTGCAAACACACAAATTATCCATTAAAGTATAACGATAACACAAACATATGAACTCCCTAGAATGTGAGGAGATGTGCGGGTTGAGTAATTACCCGATAACGGTTAGTAAACCATAATGACACAATCCACGAAAAAATGAGAGTGGAAAGATAAGTGAACCTCCTTCAGAAGATTAAAGATAGTTCGAAGATGTGAACTAGTAAAGAAGGTAAAAGAGACCTAAGGGATTAGTAGCTCCCTTGAGACATGGTCGACCTCCTATATGAGGATCTTACCCGATATAAGAAAATACCCGAAAGTATGAGTAAATCAAATGTATGGGTAACTCTTAAAACCTAAGATCAACCGAACTTGAGTAATGTTCCCAAAGTCATTAGAAACGCCGAGAGTGATGCTTCTAGACTAAAACGCAATACATTATTATAACTCCGAGAGAGGAGTGTATGGGAATGTGAGCGGTCCGAGAGTAGTCGGACCTATTTAAAAAGAGATAGGAACTAAGAGAGAGTTCCAAGAGCTAGTTGAACCTTCCCACCATGCTAGACCCAGAGTAGGGTCGAAACCGGGGAAGTAAGACTATGCTCGAGAGCCATGAGTTTTGGCTTAAGTATGCATTAAGAGTAACAAGCGTGACGTAGGGGACCTGTAGTGTCTCGAGAATCTACAAGAGCTTGAGTATAAATAACCCAAGTGTTTGGGTGAGATAATGAGTATAAGTAACCTGAGAGAATGGGAGAGTATAGAATGAGTAGCCCAAGAGAATGGGTGTGAATAAGAATAAGTAACCCGAGAGAGTGGGTGAGTTATTGAATGAGTAACCAAGGCATAGTGAGGTATAGCACTCAAGGCCTAGGAGTAAATGATACAACTAACAACCTTGTTATGTTAGTTAGGGATTGTATCCCACGATTGATTGCCGAATCCTTGTGTAGTGTACATTTATAATGTATTACTATATGCATGTTGGTTGAATTAAAATGAACTCCATGCTCTCGACAAAAGTAGTCGGCGTACCCCGGTTAGCGCTCGGGGTATGCGAATTTTACATGCAGCGTAAAGCTGAGCCCCTAGGGGCGTTGTTTTTATTTTTCAGGTACACCGAAGATGTTACCGTTCGAGAGTAGGACATGGTCGGTGGTTAGCATGGGTATTAGATTTTATTACTTATGTATTGAAAGAGGTGTAAGACCGAATATGTTCTCAGCATCCGTATATTGTAGACTCGGTATAGCAAGGAAGTGAATTGAGTATTGTATTTGTATTGTGTACTCGGTTGTTCCAGTTCATCAGACCGTTACGGTATGTAAGATAGGACTGGTTAGCCATATGGGTGGCTAATAGCGTTGTTTCACCACTCGTTGTAATTAGTTTCGCTGCGTGAGTAAGAGCATTTAGTGACAGATTAAGAGGTAATGACGAGATTAACGATTGGGGTGTTACAGTCAAGCTTGTGATTTGGAGTTAGGACGAGAAAGTTATGATTTCTACAAGGCTAGGTGTTCTTTAAGGCTCAAAACTAAGAACATTGGAATTGTTTTGTGTTGTTTCTTCAAAGAGAGGATGAGATACGAATTTGGGAGCTCTCATATGATAGGTAAGTGTCTGATTAATGATTCACTCAGGGGACAAGATGATTTGGCAATTAAAGAAAGTCTTGGTGGTTGTAATAGTGAATTTAAAGCATTTTGGAGAGCTTGGTGACTCATCCATGTCGGCAGCCTATGGTCCTTGTTTGACCTGAATTTTTTTGTTTCTACAATGTTTTTAGGTAATATTTGATGCATTAAACTCGTTCATAAGGACTTATACCATGTGTTAGGTATGTTACATAGCCAAAAATGCCTTAAAACACCATTTTATGTGCTTCCGGGTTCACATTGATTATGCAATTTGTTTTGGCTAGTTTAAATGTGTCCTTAATATATTTAAAACCTTTAGAAACTTTGTTCATGGAATAGCATGTTGCTTATTCCTATTTAAAACAAGTCGTTTAGTGGTTTCTCCTTGACTTTCGTCAGTTTAGTACCTATTTTTGTGTGGACTTGTATACTTGTTTTAGGTGTATACGCAATGGTTCCTATGACCATTTTATTGTTGTTCCCTTGTTCCTTATTGGTATTTAGGCTCATTATCCTTTTAGTTCCATGTACACATGCTTAAAGCACATTTTTCCTTAAAGCACATTTTTGTGCTCTAAGGTGCATTTTCGGTTTAAACGCTAATTCCGCTTAATGCGTATTACTAATCTTAGAGGTATTTCACATTTGAAATCTCTTGGGAACTTATTTGTAGTTCACTAAATTTTCAGAAGGACTACAAGAGATCATAAGAGAATTTCCCCAAACCCCAACTAATACTATTTTGTTTCCCTTGTATTTTGAGATGTTGTCTTGAACCATGGAATACAATCCTATTTATAGTTGAGGATGACTCCCTTCACTACCCACTTGAATAACCCGTAACATAACTCATAAAGGTTACATAAAGTCAGGTATAATGGTCCACTAACACTCCCATAAATAGCTATATTGAAACGACTAAAAAACTCTTCTAAAACTCCTCATTAACTCCTCCTTTATTTATGGAAACTTTAAAATACTTCATAACTCACCGTTTTAATTCTTATGAGCTACTTAATAATTGAAAGACGAAACTTTCCAATTAACTCCATAAGAAAAGTAACGGATTGAGTCATTATCTTAACAATTTACCCCCTTAATGATCAATCCTTCCATGTCACCAAGACGTCATGAACGTTCTCTCTCCTCCAATCGAGTGAAACTTGCTCAAAAACTCGAAGTACATGAAGCGGTCCCGTTCTATACCGTGTCAACTTCTAACACATACAACCCGTTCATCAACCTCGCTTTCATGAATACCGTATTCCCATTGGAAACTGCCACCACTCCATCTATTGACGAAATACTCATCCCTTCAGCATCCAAAACACCCATGGACTACAAATTCCATGACACTTCAGGAACGTGTCTCACATTTTTGAGACAACGCATTTCTTCATCATATGTACGCAGCTTGATCCCTCCTAGGCCAACAACCGCACAAGGCTCATTGTTCCCCGCATGCACCACTTCCCTATTAATGGGTTTGTAGTCAAAGAACATGGAGCGATCATAACAAATATGATAAATGCAACCAGAGTCCAAAATCCATTGCCGGCTAGATTTTAGGGTCCTTCCAACAACCAATACTCCGTAATCTTCAACACAACTAGCATTAACACTTTTGGGTTTCTCTTCCTCCTCTTTTAACAATGGGCAATCATGCTTATAATGTCCACGACCATGACAATTATAGCACTTCACCTTGTTCATATTACCCTTCCCCTTCTTCATGCCACCATGAGCAGTCAAAGCATCTTCATCACCTGACGATGACTCACCTTTGGACCCACGATGAGTATCCATCACCTTCTTGAAGATCAAGTGATCAACTATCTCAGAGAGCACTGGGGTCTTACCATTAAAGAGAAGCGTATCTCTAAAATGTGCATACAAGGGCGGTAAAGAACAAAGCAAACCACATGCCCAAAAATCATCTCCCAATGACACATCATGTTTCTTTAGTCTTGAAACAATGGCCATGAACTCATCAATGTGTGCCCTTAGGTTATCTTCTTCCTTCATTTGACAATCTTGTAGGTGACACTAGTGCACCATCTTGCTCGTGACACTCTTTGTCATATAGGTAGCTTGAAGCTTATCCCACAATCCCTTCGCAATGGTCTCATCTTCCACCTCATTGAGCACGAACTCAAATAAGTAGAGATGAATTGTACACCGTGTTTTGCGATCAAGGGTAACCCATGCATCATCCACCATGGTTTCAGGCTTACCTTCAATAGCTGCCATAAGATTTTCTCTCACCAGAACCGTGTAAACGTGAGTCTTCTAATGATTGAAGCTCACACGCCGGTTAAACCTCTCAATATTGAATTTAGTATCTGTCATCTCTCACACTTTTGTAACCTAGCTCTGATGCCACTTGTTAGGATCCGTGGAGATTTTATGAGATAATAAATTCGCACGAAGATAAAAGAGAGTGACACAAGATGTACTGTGGTTCGGCCCGAAGCCTAATCCACGGGAGAAGAAGAACACGAAGATCACTAAATTTTCAGAAGGATTACAAGAGATCATAAGAGAATTTTCCCGAACCCCAACTAATACTATTGTGTTTCCCTTGTATTTTGAGATGTTGTCTTGAACCATGGAATACAATCCTATTTGTAGCTGAGGATGACTTCCTTCACTACCCACTTGAATAACCAGTAACATAACTTATAAAGGTTACATAAAGTCAGGTATAATGGTCTACTAACACCCCATAAATAGCTACATTGAAATGGCTAAAAAACACATCTGAAACTACTCATTAACTCCTCCTTTATTTATGAAAACTTTAAAATACTTCACAACTCACCGTTTTAATTCTTATGAGCTACGTAATAATCGGAAGACAAAACTTTTCAATTAACTCCATAAGAAACATAACGGATTGAGTCATTATCTTAACAGTTACTTGTACGCCTCCCTGCTCCCTATTAGTTTTGATTCATTGTCGAAGGGGATTAGTGTAATTTTCTCTTTATTGTCCAATTCAGTTGTGGTCGTGTATTGGAATATCCCAAACTTAATTAGGGTGATTAAATTACTCTAATATAATATGGAGGGCCTATTAGTGCCTAATGAATTTTGGTAAAGAGAATAAATCCAAAAGAAACAAGAAAAACGCTTGAAAAGCGAAAAATGCTAAATTGAGCGTTAGGAGACCGTAGAAGGAATACAACCTTTAAAAGGGTATTGAATGAATTTACAAGGCTTAATAAGGCCTAAATAATATATGGGAACAATTCCCGAAGAAAATGGATCCAAATAATGTGTTAAAACGCTAATAAACCTTTAGCGCATGTTTTTCGAGAAAACCCGAAAACGTGACTTTAAGTGGTCAAATGAACCCGTAAAAATTATAGTTCATCAAATAACTATAAATAAACATTAATGGAAGCTTAATAACCATTAAAATTAAAGAAATGAGAAAATTCCGGAAAACGGGCCCGGTTAGTGAATAGTGCTAAAACCGGGTAAATTAATGAGCGTTTTCTGTAAAAAATGAAAAACACTCCAGCTTGCATATAATAAGGGGGCCGGTTTTTGTATTGACTCACCCCTCCCTTTTTGACTCATTTGACTTAAATAAGTAAGGAAAGAAAGAAAAAGAAGAAAAATGGAAAAGTACAAAAAGTAGAATACTCTCTCTCCTCCATCATTTCTCTTTTTCCCCTCTCTTTCCTCTCTTCTTTCTTCCCAGCCATTCTCCCTTTATTCCCCATGGCAGCCGATTTTCTTCCTCTCCTCCCATGGCTACTTCACCTTCTTGCTTATGCTCTAGCTTTATTAAAGCTCCAATCACAAAAATAAACACATATTCTTCTTCCTTTCATCATCCTCTATCATTCTCTCTTTTTAAAATTCCAAAAGGATGAATTTCATCTCCATGGGTTTTCCCCATTTGAAGAGAAAATGACATCAAAGGGAAGCTTGGAGTCTCCTCTTTCACACAAGGTAAAAATATCCAAGAAAAACTCACTTTCCCTCAATCTCTTGGTGTAGCCGATTTTTCCCCATTTTGATACCTTGTTTTCTCCTTGTTTTTGAGCTTCACTTAAACCCTCAAATGGTGGAGGAACCATCTTCTTGTTTCAAGGGTAAACCCCTCTTAAGAAAGCACCAAAAGGTAAACCCTAACTATGGTGTTTTAAGCCTTGCATTGGATTAGTGTATTTTTAAGGATTAGGATTTTAATTATGTGTATTTTTGTGTTCCTCGAATATTAGGTTGGGGTTTGGCAACCCCATTGCCCAATTTGACCAAAATGGAGAGAGGAGGAGGAAGGGAGCAAAACATGACTCATGAGAATTTAAGGTAAGAAAACCCACCTTAATACTAATTATATGCGTTCAAGGATTTGGGATGGGTTAAACTGAATAATGAACCCAAAGTGAGAAAAATAATGTGTTTAGTTAATCTTGAGAGAACATGTGAATTGTTTCTTTGAATTAAGGGCTTAAGTGCCAAGCTTTTGAGCTATTGTAGTATATTGTGCTTTATGGAATTTGGATGAGGTTGGTGGATTCATTGTGTGCTGGTAGGACCCTTGTAAGGGTGTGGCTAGTTTAGGATTGGAAATGGTGAAAAAGATGAGTTTGGACATGTAATGTTTATGGGGAGGTTATGACAAAATTTTAGTAGAAAAATAAGTGTTTTAAGATGACTTAGCAAATTGAAGAACCTAGGTGTTTATAGTGTTGAGTAGAGTGGAGTGGTAGCCTTGAAATGATAGATGGAGAATGAATATGAGAGAGTGTAAAATCTGTAGCATAGTGAGGCTTGGTAACTTGGAAAAACTAGAAAAGAGTAAGTGTGCAAGACTTAGGAAATGAGAGTTGGACTTGGGTTTTAGAAGTGCCTTTATCTAGGAATGAATTGGGAATGGTCATTAGGTGGTTTGGTAAGTTTGGTAGGAGGTAGAACAATCAAAAGGAAGTAGAAATGCACAAGTGTGCAAAATGCAAGAATGTGAAAATTGAATTTGATGAATTTGAGCAAGATTTGGGTGGTGGATTAAACCAATGATTTGGAGTGGTTTAGAGCATGTTTTAAGGTGTTTAATTATGTAGGAAACTTGTCGAAAGTTTATGGAATGATTAGGGGTGGTTTAGGGGTAGATTTGGAGTTGAAATTTTACCTTAGTAGTAGGTTTTAGCAGGGTCCAGGACCTAGCCTTTGTATAAGGTCCCGAACCACATCAAAGAATAGGCTGAGAGTGAATGCAGGAATTGGTCCGGGACTGAAGTCCAGGACCAAGTCCTGGACCAGGTGTAAAATTGAGCCGAGAGTCACTTTATGTATTGGTCCGGGACTTTACCCCCAGAATTGCCTAGAAAGTGTTTTTAAGGGTTCTAAACATGGGGGGTGGAATGGTATTGGTTTTAGGAGTTTTTTAGGAGTTGTTTGGTGACCTTTAAAGGTCCTAAGAAGTATAAAAAAGAGTTGGAAGTGAGTGAGTAAGTTGTGATTTTATGTACACTAAGTAAACCGAAATAACGGGATAACGGGGTAAGTACGGGAGTAGCAATTATGTACCTACCGTAACGCCTTAATATTAATTGAACCATTTGACATGTAATCAGTGGTTCAAGAGTAAGACATGAGGAACAAGTGTGAACCGAGGAACGTGAGAACACCCAGTAAAGTTAACCCCGGTGAAAGGTATGATTTTCTCATGCTCTGTATCCTAACTTGGTTACCCGATTTGTGTACTTGTTTGATTGTGTGATCACCTAACAAGATAAATGCACGAATCGGATTGTGTGCACTTATTAGTGCTTGTATTATATTGTGGTTGGTTGGATTATATTCTTTTAACTAAAGTTTGTATAATTCATGAAATGTGTGATTGTGGATGAAGTGCTTGAATGTTGGATGTGTATTATAGTCCGACTCATATTTGAGCCCTGATTGATTAGTGACTCGAAGAAAGAGTCATGTTGTGAATAATGAAAACGAGGTAAACACGAGAGCCATCGACTAATGGACACGATAAATCAAACTTAAGAATTTACTCGAAATGAGAACAATCGACACATGAGACTAGAGAACATCCTTAATATGAATAGCTGACCTCCTATGCATGGATGTGACTCAATGTTAGAAAACGAATATAGTTCCTAAGTAATGAAGGTGTAGGGGCAACCATTAAATCGGTGAATACAACAAAATGGGAAAACCTCCTAGGTTGTAAGATAGCATCGAGAGAGATGCGCTGACCGATATCTATATATGTATTATATATGAGTATCTATTGTTACTAACCCGAGAGTTGGGTTAGGGGGATTGTGAGTCAAGCGTGCAAGGAAGAGGAAACAACAAGCGTTTGTTTCCAATCCGTGGTCGAACTCCCTTGTTACCGGGCCGTGTGCCACATAGTGGTGCCCGATTGGAGTAAGACTGGCAGAGCTTATCCGTCTAAAGAGGTAAGCTGGGTATTATGGATAGGAAAGAGGGAACATGAGAGAATGTTTCTAATCCCGTATTGAGATTATAAAAGCCCGGTGGTGACCTATATATGTCTCTGCCCGGAGGCCTATGAGGCTTAACCTAAAATTATTCAAGAGTAGAATAATTAAGAAAACGATCAGGACAGAGTGTCTAAAGATCTAGGAGACAAGTAAACTACCCAGTTGGGATGGAAAGTTGGTGATTAACGAGAATGAAACTCACTTAGACGGTCTCTCAAGGTTTAAGAATAAGGTAGATGAATTTACCGAGCTGGATGTGATATCTGTGTGGATTCTATTTCTTGGTTGTATATCTTTGAATGTGTGCATGATTAATGCATAGATATTGAGCATGATTGATTGAATTAAAAATGAATCGCATGCTCTCGACCAAATTTGGCGTACCCTAGCTAGTACGTGGGGTATGCGGATTTCATATGCAGCAATTTTGCTGAGCCCCTTGGGCGCTGTTTTTATTTTATAGGAACAATGAATCCGTCAACCGTTCGAGAGTAGGACGGGGTCGCTATTTAATATGGGTAGTTGTTTAAGTAATGGTGTTGTTGTATTGTGGGTTTGTAAGTTCGGTTTGCTATTGATAAGTCGGGATTCATAGATACTCGGTATAGAATAGAATTGAGATTGTATCGTATATCGTGGAATTGAAGTTTGTATTTGTATTGTGTACTCGGTATAATGATCCATCAGACCGATTTGTATTTGTATTGTTGTATTGGTTTGGCCTTGTTAGTCACGTGGGTGACTAACGGCGTTGTATCACCCCCAGTTGTAGTTGAATTCCACTGCATTGATGTTGGTATTTGAGGGTTAGGAGATAATGACTGGATTACCGGTTGGGGTGTTACAAAAGTGGTATAAGAGCGAAGTATCGCTCTGATGGTCTAAATACCGAGTTTAGGAAAATACCGAGTTAGGAATTAGAGACTTAGGCTAAGGGTTGAGTGTTAGCGTGTGAGGTACGCTAGTTAGGAACTTCCAGTGTGATCTGGATACCTACATAACCAATCCCGCCCTCCGCAACCCCCGTTGTAAAGTTGGGGAAGAATGCCAGAGAGATGGAAAGACCTCTCATACTCGGGTTAACCCGATCTGACAGTTATAAATAAACTTTGTAGCGAGAAAGAACCTATCATACGGTAGATTCCAAGAACAGGAATCCCAGAGACAGTTTCCGTTTGAACGATAATCACCGTGCTTAATGGCAGAAGATTGAGTAATCCTAACAGCAGGATAATGGAATTTGCGGCACCATGGGGCGACGTGCTTCGCAGTCGCGAGAACCATGCACAACCGACAAAAGGGAAGCGTAACTACGTAATGAAGCCGAAAAGCAGAGTAACAGAACTGAGACAAGAGAGTCTACGGACTGTAATGCATGATAATACCAACAACGGTATGCAAACCAACTAAGGAATTAGTCGAGGTTTGACAACTCCAACCCTACAACCCAAGAAGAGGCACGATACCCAAAATGACATAACTAAAAAGGACTACGACGTAGCTCCTAAGGACTAGTTAACCTTAGTAACCACTGCAAAGGCGTGGGAACGAGCAACGAAGAAGGGTACTTGGAGTACCACAAGGATCGGGAAAGCACCCGAATGAACAACAACCATATCAAGGACGCTTAGAGGTTACTCAGGAAATTGATCACTAAGATCAAGGGATCAAAGGAAGATCCAACAAAACCACTAAATACGGACGAAAAAAGTTACCGTAACCGGTATTTTAACCTGAAAACCGACATACCCGCGCACTTGCCAAGGCAAGTGCAGCAACAACAAAGCAACTTGGGAGACTTTTGACAACTAGCAAGTACTTACTAAAGTACCACCATGAAGATTGAAGCAAATATAGGATCACTAGTCCTAAGACTTGAAATAACGGAACCTTGGAAAGGCCTAACGGCCTGACCATTATGTTAACAAGATACTAGTCAGCGAGAAGCTAGACTTGGTCAAGACCTCAGACATGGCAACGCCATGGAGATTTTCTTTCAAACTCAAGATTTTTATTTCAAAACCCGAAACTTTTCTTTTTAAACCACAAACTTTTCTTTTAAACCTCAAATTTTTTTTTAAAACCAAACCAGAAGAATAATGGTGAGTATCATAGAATGATACAAGAGGATTTGACAATAGAATACTTCACCTAGGCATGTGACGAGCACTACGGGTGTACCCAAATACGGGATGTGGGACGACCGCACTCCGAAGGAGCTTGCGGGCCTGACAGACCCTTTTGTGAGTTAGTCGGTAAGTGGTAACGTACCAATAAGGTACCCCACGTATGTACACATGTAGTGTACAAACACGGGAAGTAGTCAGCTCCGTTCTACGGGCCATAAGGTAAATTCAAACTGAAACAGTTGAACACCTCGAACGATCAAAGAACACAAACAAGCTTTCAAGCTACAGAGTCAAGAACTCACTAAAAGAGAATGATTAAGATTTAAAAAGTGCGAGAAGCACTAGTAATTGATCAAAGACATTGGATATGTCTCAAGAGTATTGAAGCAAAAGCATATTAGCTGGAATGGAAACCCAGCCTAAACACAATAAGGCAAGGCTTATCATGAACGCACAAATGTTCAAAGAACAAAGTGAAATACCTAGAGTGATCATCTAAGGTACCAGAGGATACCGTTCACCACCGAAGGAAATACCAAACTGGTTAAAACCATAAGAGAAGTATCCATAGTCTACCCTGAGAACGGGAGACGTATAACCCCAAACGGGACAATTTGAAATCCGAACCGCAATGCGGAGTAAACTGAACACACTCAAATGCTAGCCGAATGTAACGGCATAATCAACAACCCAGGAGAAATCCATAAAGGGTATCAAGTCAACATAGTTGGACGAAGTGTCATAATAAGAGCACCAGAGCTATAACAAACACTCGGTTAGAACACCGAAGGGATCCCACTTGCCAGGGGATACCCTAAATTAGTAAATGGTACTGATCTATACGAAGATGCTTAAAAGGGCATCCAATGGATGGAAGCGTGATGCAACGATTCGGTCATGGAGCCCAGTAATACCTCCAAACCATTTGATGGTATACGGATAAGCAAGCTTGTAAACAGCCTAAGATGAGCATAGCTCCAAGCAACGAGGCTAGTATGCCATGAAACTATTACAATACACAATCCAACGGTTGCAAAAAACCCACAAAAATCATATGGGAGTTGTCAAGAACGGCCAGTAAATAGTTTAATAACCAACGAGCAAAGATACCCCTCGTCATTGTGGTACCACAAGAGCGGTGAACACATAGACCCCAAGAAGAGGAGGTATCTCTTTCAGAACTACTAATGTAGTGAAGCTTGAGCATATAGACATTGCCACGCAATAACTTGAATAAGATGAAACCGAAGAAAGCTTTGATAACAATAGTTGACAACAAAGGAGTAATTGGTTCAGAAAGAAACACGGTATGTGGGAACGTGAAGTACAAGTAAATAACGCTCAAGGAGCTCAGGAATAAAAGAATACCATATTCTATAATCAGCCAAGAAAATGGCGAACCATGGTATAAATGGTGGAGATACATGAGATGAAGCTAAGGTAATAGCGGATGCCATGGAAACCAATGTCGTAAATAAATACATGGAGCACATCAAGCGACCAATACATGTGAATAAATCACACAATGATGTGGAGTTGATGAATAAAGATGGTAGACAGACCGGACAACAAGGAAACAATGTGCATTCCTATTGCAATCGCATAAGTGATTTACCGTCAAGAGTTTACGCCTCTGCACTCTGTAGGACTGAGTGTTTTGGTATTGCGCTTGTGCATAATGATCTAGTGGGATAGCTAGGAATTTAGAATGTTAATTGTGGTAAAAATAGAAGGAAACTTACAAAGTCACAAGGACCAACGCATAGAAAATGCAAGGTCGTACAAGTAAAGAACACTCTTACAAATCAGGTAAGTGGGCATAATTCAGAAGCCACTGACAATAGAGGAAGCACCTACAACTAAGTAGTGACTCAACCTCAACTGACAACATGTCGGGAGAACCAAGTGAATAATCACTCAAGTACACAATAGTATGTACATTGATTCCAGAGAGCTGGATAGGAAATCTATAACTCACTGAGTTCGCGTATGGTAAAGGAATTCCATGCTTGATTAATAAACCTTATTCCCAAGATAAAAAAGGGATAAAAAGGGTGGTGTATAACATATTAAGGATAACGAGAAGGGCCAATAAACCCAAGTTATCAGGGTCGTAGCAGAAGCTAGTGGGCCAAAAATTCTAAGGTCTAATATACCTAGTGAACAAATGGCTAATTACCAATGCCTTGAAGCCTCTAAGTCTAGAACCGAACCCGGTTAAGAGTTAAATAAACTCTGATGGAAATTCTTGGTGCAAGGACTAAACCAGTAAATTGGTCAAGACCCTTTGACCAGAATACATCGTATAATAGACCGCATGGAAGTTGAACCACTTTGTGAAGGCTGAATGCCTTCGACCTATGTCCAATGTTGACACATGGTAGATTACGTGGGCGTAATCCCTTTTTAAGGGGGGTAGGGCAAAAACCGCAAAATGTATGTTTTACGTGAAAGTGCGTAAACTACAAGGCGTATAGCGCAAAAGAATTTGTTTTGATGATTGGTACCTATGTTACATAAACATTTGTATCCACTCATTGTGTAAATTTGATTAGTTGTGAGATTTGAGGTGGAAAGAAGTATTGATTGGGAGATTTGAAGTGGAAAGGAGTAGAGAAACTCCAGGGGAATGAGAACCCTAGTTGGTAATAATTTGGGAGGTGAGATATTTGAGGAAATTGCAGTATAAATCGGTATGAAACCGATGTTGAACCTAGTGGGGAAGCGAGTCCCCTAGGTAATTTGAGTTGGTTGTATTTGTGAATAATTTGAGGATAGAAATTGACTTGACTTGTGAACTATTGGAGGATAGAAAAACTAATTGGAGAATTAACTTTGGATTTCTTAGGTAAGTATTGTTGATAAAATAAGTAGTATTGATGAGATGACTAGTAAGTGAGTAAATGGATTCTAGAAATTGGTAAATGCATTGATGGGTGATTATGACTACAAAGAGTAAGAAGATAGAAAATGAAGTTAATGATTGACTATTTGATTGTGTGAATTGGGGTGGGAGGTGGAACTTGATTTGCTAGCGATCAAGGGAACCAAACATCAAAGTGGGGTGGATGGATAGTTCAACACCAATGCTGATCACATTGGGGTTGAATGACTCTTGAAGCTCCTTATAAGTGGCCACAAGTAATCACACTAGTAATAGGTGAAACTAACATAAATTGGAACTTGGAGATGCATTGAGTTTTCAAAATGAATTTCCAAAATGATTTTGGCAAATGATTTTCTTCAAGCTTGAGAATGAGGATCGGTTTTAAAACCGCTTCCACGGGCGCTAGTGAATCCTTCATGGCTAGGCACCGGTATCGGGTTGAAACCATGGAGGTGAAGCTAGTTGTGAGTCAGTGGAAGTGATGAATAGTTTTGAAAACACTACAACGGACGAGCAAGGGTACTAAGTGACCTGTAGGATGTTTGTAGTGTGTGTTTTGTATTTGTCCAAGGGCCGCCGGATATGAGTAGTCCGGTCAGGGAAGAGTACCCACTTTGGAGCCTGAGGATTCTATAGAGGTGCAAATGAATTTGATCAGAACCAAAGGACCGTAGAGCCAGAAAGAGTAAGTGCTCAATGTCATGACGACCGTGAACCAGAGAGCGTAAGTGTTCAAATGTGACCGGTACCTGAGGGATCACTCGATATGGGAGAGGACTGTTGTGCCTTCTTTATCTACGGATAGACCCCATGGAGAGTTTTGTACAATGATATTTTTGTTGCTATGCATGCTTGACATGTTGTGTAACACCCCATCTCCAAATACAATGATCGTCGCCCTAAGTCCATCTCGTACATTAACAACGCAGCGGAAAAGTTCTACTAAATTGGTGTTACCGCCGTTAGTCACCCACGTGACTAACTAGGCCTATTCTCTTACAAGTCACGGTCTGACTAACCGGATAATTACTCGAGCATCTATACAATACCATTCATAAACCACAACTTATACCGAGTATCCATATCCTAATACATCATACTAACATCTCATCCATTTACTAAACGAGTGTACATGCACAACTCGTCAAACAAATGTAAAAGCAACCCGAAGTACTCTACCCGTTCCTACTCTCAGGTTGAGTCCTCGTCTGGTACCTACCTACAAAGTTTAAATCACAGGCCCCAAGGGGCTTAGCATATTGCTGGTACAGAAAACGTGCAGCCCACAAGCTAGCAGGGTTACACACGACTACTTTGTCGTATACATGCAATTGTTTATTCATACAAGTAATAATAAGAAGTACAAAAACAAACAACACATTTATGTGAAATATTCACAGCTCAAATAAATCGAACGTCGTAATGGACGCCCATTAATGAGTAAGTTAGATTCCTAACTCCTGAGGCCTGAGAATTATTTAGTTCTCGTGTTTGATCATACCTTATAAGTGTCAACCGTTCTCTTAAAACAACTGGTTGTTCTCTAACTGAATTGTTTATTTTTGTCGGGTCAAGGTAACCCTAGCCAATGAGTTATTAGCTCCATTGGGTTAATAAACATTAATTCTTGAGTTATGAGGGGTGTAGGATTGACCCTCCCGCGCCTCCTGAATTTGCCTCCCACCTCGAACTGTTCACTCGAGGTGGTCGGGTCTATTTGTCGACCCTAGGCGACAAGTCGTAGACGAGCCATATGTGGAAGACAGATCTGATACAGATGCCGACCTCCTAACCTAAACATGCATGACCGGAGTCAGTCCCGGATTCCTCTTCCCCCAAGTTCCAGTTAGTTGAAGTCTCATTGACAATTGGTTAGTTAAACCTCTCTCGGTATTAACCTACTAACAACTTGGAGTATTTATAACCTTGTACAATTGTTACTAATCATAGTTAATGAACAAGCTCTGAATCAAGTCGTGTTAGGGTGCAATGGACGCACAATAACAATACAGTAAATCGGTTTCATGCTTAATCATGTCTGGTCGTATCACAATAACACATAGCACACAAACCGAGGTAGACCCCGTTAGCAAACAAGCTACAAGAATCCCATACCGTACACCGGAGATTGGCTAGCTCTTAATCCCACGTTCGCCTAATCCGCCGAACGCCTCTGACTATCTAGATCTGTAACCAGAACTAGTATTAGTATCCTGTGTCTTAGAACTAGTTTGGTTCTCTTTTCAACTTAAACCTCTTTCTAGGTTAACCCGGGTATATTAGTTTACCGTTAAACGGGTTCGTTCATTTAGGAGTGTTTTCAAGCTCAATTCTAATTCATTAACATACTAACGTCGTTAGCAGTTACTTAGTTGCACAGTTAGCAACTTTAGACTTATACGGACCTTGTATTAGGTTTTAGTATTTTTCACTATTCATCCGTATTTCACTATTCATTTATACGGTCTCGTATTCAACTATTCATTTATACAGCCTCGTATTTTACCATTCACCGTATTTCACTATTCACGTATACGTATTTTACTATTCACATATACGTCTCATATTTGACTATTATATATGTAGTTACTATTCATGTATACGTATTTACTATTCATGTACACGTATTTACTATTCATGTATACGGATACTATTCATGTATACGAGCACTATTCATGTACACCAAAATTTTTGTATACGTCCGTATGATACTCCGTATCATACGTATTTATTTCTTTTTCCAATGTAACTTGTATTTTCATTAAAAATACTTTAAGTATTGATTTCCCCTATACTTATTAAATTACGGGTATACCCCTCGTATACCTTAAGTTATATACGGGTCTCGTTTAACCCCGTCTTAACTTGTTTCTTTTACAACTTATTTCTAAATTCTTTATTTAACTTCCTTAACCTGCTAAACACATAAAAATGTGTTATTTACATTACTTACCCATAGTTTTCTCTTAATCTATTTTACTCATAATAAGTTCTAAACTTGTTATTTTTATTTCTAATTTCTTCCAAAGTCTTAATTAATTTCTTTTATACTTTTGGTCAAATACCAAAATATACCCAAGTTTGACCAGTCTTTTATGGTCAAACCCCCTAACTTTCCATAATTTACAATATTACCCCTAAAGTTAATTTAACTTAACTTTTTATTCCTTTATCCTTTTAATATCTAATCTTTTGCTACAAATTTTATTCTAGCTCCTCTAAACATTTATAAACTGTCATTGACCAAGTTTGACCATGTTTGACCACGTTTGACCAGGGAAATTACCATTTTACCCTTGTGGTCTTTTCTTTTATCCTAACTCATTTATTAACCAATTTAACTCTAATTAATTTCTAATTTCGTAACTAATTTACCTACAGATTTTTGAACATCAAAAATCATTTTAAACATCTCTAAATGACCAGATTTAATTATCTAATGTTATAGTATATATATACCACCCTTTATTTACCTTAAATATACCGAAAACCTTATAAATTCCTTATAACACTTATAAACTCTTTATAAATTGTAAACTTAATTCTACAACTATTTTCTCATCATCTAAACTCTCAAAAATTACATATTGACCCCATTAATTTTCGGTATTCACCTTTAGGTACCAAAACTTCTTAAATTTTACATATTACTCTTAATTACTCTAATTCCTTTAATTTAACTAAGTTAGATAATTTTTCTAACTCATTAATAACCCCTTAATTTTTGGCCATATTGAAATTCATAGTATATGAATTTTTCTTGTATATTATGATAGCTTATATTGTAGCTTATATCATAAGGAGTATAAATCTAATTTTAGATTTACAAAATATTAACATTTAATGTGTCAAAAATTAAATCTAACACACTTATAATTTCGGTAATAATAAACAAGATGAACAATATGTTAGATCATATATAGATCAACAATTAGAACCTTGAAATAGGTAGTTGTAGGATTTACCTTGTATATTAACCTTTAGCTTAATATTAAGCTTGTTTTCCTTAGAAATTTTGACAGCAATTTGCTAGAGAAATTGGCTCCAAAATCATATAATAAGATGAAGAATAAGAAGGGTTAGTAACCCTAGGCACTTGGCCTCGATGAAAATCAAAGAAGGAAGAGTTTCCAAGAAGGCAATGTTTTACCTCGAGAATCAAAGACACTTCTTCGTGGTGTTTCCTGAGAATCCGGGGGCTCATGAGCTATGGTTGTAAAGCTCTTCGAAAGAGGATTCCAACAAGCTATCAAGCTTAGAATTTGGACTTAAGATGAGAATGTTATGATCTGTGCAAGACAAGGTGTTCTTTAAGGCACTAATCTAAGAACATTGGAGTTTTTTTGTGTTGTTTCTTCAAAGAGAGGAGGAGCTACGAATTTGGGAGCTCTAATATGACAGGTAAGTGTTTGATTAATGATTTACTCAGGGGACAAGGTGATAAGGCAATCAAGGAAAGTCATGGTAAGTAAAAAGTAAGCAAAATTGAATTTTAACACCTTTAATGACTCATCATGAAGTAGGCAGCCTTAGTCACGATTTTGTCTGATTTTTTTTGTATCTTCCTTATATTTATGTAATATTAGATGCCTTAAACTCGTTCATAAGGACTTATACCATGTGTTAGGTATGTTACATAGCCAAAAATGCCTTAAAACACCGTTTTATGTGCTTCCGGGTTCACATTGATTATGCAATTTGTTTTGGCTAGTTTAAATGTGTCCTTAATATATTTACAACCTTTAGAAACTTTTTTCATGAAATAGCATGTTGCTCATTCCAATTTAAACCAAGTCGTTTAGTGGTTTCTCCTTGACTTTCATCAGTTTAGTACCTGTTTACTGTGGACTTTGTATACTTAATTTGTGTGTATACGCAATGGCTACTATGACCATTTTATTGTTGTTCCCTTATTTCTTTATGGTATTTGCCATTAGCCTTTTGTCCATATATACATGCTTAAAGCACATTTTTTTCTTTTAAAGCACATTTTTATGCTCTAAGGTGCGTTTTTGGTTTAAACGCTAATTCCGCTTAATGCGTATTACTACTCTTAGAGGTATTTCACATTTGAAACCTCTTGGGAACTTATTGGTAGTTCCCTAATTTATTTTTGCTCTTTAAAACACCTTTTGCTCTGATTGTTCCTAAAGCATGTTTTGGTGCAAATTGTTGTTTAACACTTCTTCTAATGTTTCTAAGGCACGTTCTAGCCTTAGTATATCCTAACTAGATAGTTCATTAATATATTAAGGTTTGGGGTATTTCATGTTGCGTGGATGTGTGGTATACATCAAGTCAGACACTGGAATCCGTCGAGTTATATAGAGTTTATAACCTTAGGATTGAGTACCTTGGTGACTAACAATCTTAGACTCACTAACTTTATGGGCAAAGTTCTTTAAGGGGGGTAGGTTGAAATACCCCGAACTTAATTAGGGTGATTAAATTACTTTAATATAATATTGAGGGCCTATTAGTGCCTAATGAATTTCGGTAAAGAGAATAAATCCAAAAGAAACAAGAAAAACGCTTGAAAAGCGAAAAACGCTTAAAAAGCGAAAAACGCTAAATTGAGCGTTAGGTAACCGTAGAAGGAATACAACCTTTAAAAGGGTATTGAATGAATTTACAAGGATTAATAAGGCCTAAATAATATATGGGAACAATTCCCGAAGAAAACGGATCGAAATAATGTGTTAAACGCTAATAAAGCTTTAGCGCACGTTTTTCGAGAAAACCCGAAAATGTGACTTTAAGTGGTCAAATGAACCCGTAAAAATTATATTTCATCAAATAACTATAAATAAATATTAATGGAAGCTTAATAACCATTAAAATTAAAGAAACGAGAAAATTCCGGAAAACGGGCCCGGTTAGTGAATAGTGCTAAAACCGGGTAAATTAACGAGCGTTTTCTGTAAAAAAACGAAAAACACTCCAGGTTGCATATAATAAGGGGGCCGGTTTTTGTATTGACTCACCCCCCCTTTTTGACTCATTTTACTTAAATAAGTAAGGAAAGAAAGAAAAAAGAAAGGAAGTAAGGAAAAGTACAAAAAGTAGAATACTCTCTCTCTCTCCTCCCTCATTTCTCTTTTTCCCCTCTCTTTCCTCTCTTCTTTATTCCCAGCCATTCTCCCTTTCTTCCCCATGGCAGCCGATTTTCTTCCTCTCCTCCCATGGCTACTTCACCTTCTAGCTCATGCTCTAGCTTTATTAAAGCTCCAATCACAAAAATAAACACATATTCTTCTTCCTCTCATCATCCTCTATCATTATCTTTTTTAAAATTCCAAAAGGATGAATTTCATCTCCATGGGTTTTCCCCATTTGAAGAGAAAATGACATCAAAGGGAAGCTTGGAGTCTCCTCTTTCAAACAAGGTAAAAATCTCCAAGAAAAAATCAATTTCCCTCCATCTCTTGGTGTAGCCAATTTTTCCCCATTTTGATACCTTGTTTTCTCCTTGTTTTTGAGCTTCATTTAAACCCTCAAATGGTGGAGGAACCATCTTCTTTATTCAAGGGTAAACCCCTCTTAAGAAAGCTCCAAAAGGTAAACCCTAACTATGGTTTTTTAAGCCTTGCATTGGATTAGTGTATTTTTAAGGATTAGGATTTTAATTATGTGTATTTTTGTGTTCCTCGAATATTGGGTTGGGGTTTGGCAACCCCATTACCCAATTTGACCAAAATGGAGAGAGGAGAAGGAAGGGAGCAAAACATGACTCATGAGAATTTAAGGTAAGAAAACCCACCTTAATACTAATTTTATGTGTTCAAGGATTTGGGATGGGTTAAACTGAATAATGAACCCAAAGTGTGAGAAATAATGTGTTCAGCTGATCTTAAGAGAACTTGTGAATTGTTGTTTTGAATTAAGGGCTTAAGTGCCAAGCTTTTGAGCTATTGTAGTTGTGAGCCTCGATTTTAAACCCTATCCTATGTTGATTAAAGTTGATTATGATCTAAACGGGTTTTAGGTCCACTTATAACCTGAGATTAATAACTATGTCATATAACAATAATTATTAAAACCTAAGCTAGCTCACTAGAACCTATTATGAGTCGCCACCTAATTTTGACCTAGATTAAATTAGGAAAGGTGAGTTCGGGTTCGGGGGCTTGATATTCGACTTATTTAGGGTTCAAATTACTTTCATTACCCCTAGAAGTCGTTTTTCCTCTACTTAGTTTAATCACGGCTTATTACGAGTCGTTTTAACCTAAGTGCGCGAGCTTCTGTTTTTTTGTGTTTTTTAGCATTTTTTGACAGAAAATTAAAGTGAAATTAAAAGCTATCTAAACTAGGGTTTCGGAGGCAGAATTAGGTCGAATTTTGCTTACGTTCGTAGCCACGGACCCCATGTCCGAGACCACGGACCCCAGTTCACCTAATTAAAGAAGAGTCGAAATTAAAGGAAAACAGAAAATTGCGAAGTCCGGGGCCACGGACAGGCTGTCCGTGGGCCCGGACATTATTAGAAAACCTAAATTTGAATTTTTTAAAAAAATCCCGCCGCCGTCCGTGTGCGTCCGGGCTTACGGACAGGGAGTCCGGGACCCCGGACATGACGTCCGTGGGTGCGGACCGCCCTCGGACGGCGGCGTTGAGGCCGTTCCCGAAGGTGTTTTCGCTCAAATTTTATGGGTGTGTAGCCTGAAAGATGTACAAGACGTTAGTGATTGAAAGTTTTCAATTTGAATTCGAATTAAACACGAAACTTAGTAAACGAGTTATTGGACAGAAGCTTAAACAAATAGCAATACAGAAGCGTAGAAGGGTTAGTTTAAGCCCAAATTTTGAGGCAAGACAGATAATACCGTAGAGAATTAGGGAAGTGGAGTGTCTACCTGTTTTACCTTCGGATTCACAACGATTCTTCACACCGGGATTCGTCGAGTGCTCTGTTGATGGCAAACCCGAAAGGCTTTCGAACCAAGCTTCTAGTTGTTGGTTGTTCTTGCTGTTCTTCACGTTTTGGTGGTGTTTCTGTGGGGTTTTGATGATTATTGGTGCTTTGGGGATTGGAAAACGTGTTTAGATGGTGATTTCGGGGGATTTTCGGTATGATTTGGGTGGCCAGGTGTTGGAAAACGTGAGAGAGAGAGAGAGGAGGCTGTGTTTTCCGACTCTCTAGGGTTCTTTTGCATATGAGGTTCTGATTTTATCCAAAAACCTATCCCCTTATATAGACTTTCTTAAAGATAAAGAAAATCTAGTAAAAGTAAGATTTTTTGGTATTTTAATTAAAAGACTTCCCAAAGGAATTTTGCTGTGAAATTTTAACCACATGTCAAGGATGGATATTATGAATTTTCTGAGGTGGAACCGAATTTTTTAAATGTTGGAATATTTTTAAATTGAATTTCTTGTCAGATTCAGTCAGAAATTGCTAGAAAATTATTGGAAACTCGAAAAATCAAAATTCCAACGCCATTATGCTTAGAATGTCATCCTCTATCATGGGTTAAAATATCAAAGCATTTCAAGCTGATTTGGGCATCCTTTAGAGGAGAGAGAAAGCTTATAGGAGGTCTTAGGAGCCTTTAAAGATTACCAAAACGCCCCTGAAAATGACGAAGCTGCTCCCCATGCCATGGAATGCGCCGATCGAGCCGGAATCTCTCACTACTTGATTAAAATGCCTCTCACAACACCAGCACCCCGTAGACCCTAACCCAGGGGGTCAAAATTTTGGGTATAACAGATTGCCCCCCGTCAACTAGACTTTGTAGTGGAGATGAAAAGACTAGTTGATGCCTGAGTGACACCCCAAAATTTTGGGATCTTAAAAGACCCTGTATGTGGATTGTGTCGAGCTATTCTAAGGCGCTGACTACCTAAAAATGAAATGACGAAGTAAATGTCAAGCGATTCTAAGGCGTTGACTGCCTAAAAATGAGAAACAAAAATGAAATAATGTCAAGCGGTTCTAAGGCGTTGACTACCTATGAGCGAAGATGAAGTTATGTCGAGCTATTCGAAGGCGTCGATACCTAAACTGAATGAAAAGATGTCAAGCTATTCTAAGGCGTTGACTACCTGAAGATGATGAAAATGAAATAATGTGTAGATGCAGGAATTCTGATATGCTAGTGATGCTTATTATACTGATGATGTTGATGATGCTGATGTTGATGATGCTGATGCTGATGATGCGGATGATGCTCGGATGCTTCTGGGGACCGAAACCCGTTCCAATGCTCCTGGTTGGTATACTTATGGGGACTTATTGCCTCTGCCCACCAACTGGGGTGCTGGGATCACTTCTAGATTACCAAGGGGACTTATTGCCACTGCCCACTAGTTGTTTCTCCCAAGAAGTTGACACGAAGATGGGGACTTATTGCCTCTGCCCCGCCAACTTAGATCACGCTCTGTCTCGTACTTGTCTCGCACTGAAGATGATACTAGGTCTCGTACTGGTCTCGCACTGGATGATGACACTTGGTCTCGCACTAATGAAGATGTATGGTCTCTCACTGAAGAAAATGATAGGCCTCGTACTAATGAAGATGGTGGGTCTCGCACTGATGAATAAGATGGGTCTCGCGCCGAAGTCTCGTACTAAATGGTTGAAGAAAAAGCTGGATCTTGCACTGATTCTAGGTCTCGCACTGAATGAAGATGTTAGGTCTCGTACTGAATGAGGAAACTGCAGGGCCTCGCACAGATTTTGGGTCTCGAACTAAAGATGAGTTAGGAGGACAATGGTCTCTTGCAAATGATGAAAACTGATTACTGGAGTGCCAAACATGGCAATGATGATAAGATGTATGCAATCAAAATATATGAAAGATACTCGTTCAAAACAGGAAATTGTTGGAAAAGGTGCCAAACATGGCAATGTTGAGGTGTTATGTAAAATGCAACTAGAGTGTTTGTTGGAAGCTTGCCCAAAACAAGGAACTGTTGAAAATTGTGCCAAACATGGCAATGCTTGAGAAAGACTTTACTGAAAAAGGAAAGTGAAATGATCATTTCCTGACTAAAAATTTTATATCCGCAATTTGTTTCTTGAAAAATGAACATGTCATTGGTGGAAGTGTGTGGTGTTTGTTGTGGTGCTAAAGGCTTTTGCCGGTGTTCAGGATTTGTGATAAACCTAGGATTGGGCTGTGATTTTGGATGGTGGTCAGGGTTATGACAGGTCTGATGTTTTTGTGGAGGTAAGGCCAATAACGGGCTTGAGAGTGTGTGTCGTGGTAAGGGCTTATGTGTGCCTGTGGTGGGATGGTGGTGCTCAAGCTTTGGGTTTCAATTGGTGTTGACATGGCAATTGTTGGAACCAACAATTGCCCCCGGTATTTTTTCCTTAGGACAATCTGAGCTAGAGTTCATGACAATCGATCGGAACGATCGATTGCCCCCAGTATTTTCTTTGATTAAACGTGCGAACGAGTCTCATCCTCACAGGGTCAAGGCTTATGTTTTGATGTGGTGCTTCCTAACCTACACTCAGCGTGTTTGATGCTTGTACTTGTTTCCTGCTCACGGTCACAACCTCTAGACCATTGAATTTGACATTTGGTAGATTTACGCATTCGATATGTTACTTTCACATGATTAGATACACAACTATCAAGTCGGAAGTCTTTAAAGCTTATAACGTGGCCATAGGGTGTGATGAAAGACGACGGGATCATGGAGGGACATTTGAGGTATGTGGAGCTTAAATGGGTGACCAAAGCTGCAACTTGCGTCTTCTCTAAGATTCATCTTCCTTGTCTTGAAGTCGTCTAACTGCTTCATGTTGACGTTGTTTTCGAGCTCCTGGACTTGGACTTTTGAAGTTGTCCTTTACACCATTTCTCTTTTCGTCATTTGGATTTCTTCGAGGCATTTCGGGTTTGCCTTTTTGTTTATCCTTTCTTGACTTTGCCTTTGGGGTTCTTATGTTTCCCAATTTTGGGCTTCGAGAGCAATTTTGATGTGAGCTCTTTTGATCCTGTGTCACTCTGGGACCATTTCCAGATCGCTTTGTCATGCTTATAGCGGCATTGCTTCTTTGGACTGATGAGAATGTTATCTGAAAGTCGGGCTCCTCGCTTTCTTTGGTCGCCGGGTTGGACATTCATCATTGGCTGGGTTATTTTGGAGCTCATAATATCGAAAAGGGATATATGAAAGGCTCAGCGGGGGTGCCTAGGGTTTAATGACAGGGTTTGCAAGCTTTTGGCTATGTGGTGCTGTACCTAGGTGCTTCGTCATCCTTGATAGTTGTGTATCTGTTCTTTGTTACTTTTCGCAGGTCTAAGAGTAAATTTACAAATTATCTCCTTCGGTCGGAGTTATGCCATTTACCTTTTCCTTTGTATGTGGTCTCACCGGAGTCGTGTAAAAATGACACGTTCGTTCACTTATGGTTTTTCCGCTCAAGACACTCTCGTGAATTTTACTTAGAGACTAGTTCACACGCTTAAACGAAAGATTAAAGATGACGATCCCGAACTCATATTGCCCCCAGTATTGACCTGGGGTTTATGACAACACTTAAACAGATGTGAATTTGGAACCGCTTCGTGGGTTATTTTGGATGCTTTGGGATAGGTTGTGGTGCTTGGCAACGCATGTTCACCCTTTTAGAAACAAAAGACAAGTCATTTTGTTTCATAGTCGGGGAATGATTACTCCGTGATCCTTTTCCTTAAAAACAACTTTGTTTTTTCTTTTTTCGATGAATGAAAATGGTTTGTACAGGAATTGTGAAAATGGAACTATGATTTTATTTATGAATCATGAAAGAAACGTAAAGATTACAATCGGAGGTGACTGAAAACTAACTAAGAAAATAAGCAACTAGGAAAATGCAAGAAAACATAAATAAAATGATCTGCATACTTAGAAAAATTGGACTCCTTGCTCGAGGAGGTCTTGAATCTTGTGCTTCAATGCTCGGAAATTGTCAGCATAATGGCCGGGCAACTGATGGTAGTGGCAGAATTGATTAAGATGCCTTCCCAAATGAGTGGTTCCTGGCCGAGGGGCCAAGGGCTGTAGCAAGTTTCTCTTCTGAAGCTCTTCAAACGCCTGACTTGGTGTTCGGCCAATGTTGGTGAATTCTCTTTGCGATGAGTCTCGGCATGGTAAGGGTACCGTCCTAAAGTTTTGATGCGGAGCTCTAGGTCGTTGAACCATATTCACTTCTGAGAAACTGCTTTGAGCGCAAGCTACTGGCTGAAGATAAGCCTTTTCTGGTCCTGGCTTAGATAATTTGGAGCCACTGCCGGAGTTTCTTGAACACTCGAGCTCCAACCCTTCCTTATGAATCCTTTCCTCTAGAATACCGACTTGTCCTATCAACATGTCCAAACTCGGAAAGTACATAAATTTCAGCTCATGGTTGTGTTATTTTCGCATGTTCTCAATTATCATGCGGATTTGCTCTTGCTCGTCCATTTTGGTAGGCATGCTGCAGCCTTTCTTCTCCAACGCTTGATGAAGTCAGACATGGACTCACCGTCTTTCTGTCGAGTTCCTGCCAGATTGATTCTGGTGACTTCGAGGTTCTTAGCATACTCGAAATGATTTAGGAAAGCCTCGCAAACCTCCTCGTAGGTTTTGGTATTCATCTTCTGAGTGAGATACCAACGCTGAGGGGTCTCGTCTAGATAGCGTGCGAAAACTTTGGCTTTTTGCATGTCGTTGAGCCCTAAGATGGACAATTCCCGGTCAAACATAGCCAAATGAATCTGTGGATCCGAGGAACCCTTGTACAAAGCGAGTGTAGGCAGCTTCAGCTTTGGGGGAAGATCAACTTCAGGATACGACACCGTGGAGAAATAATCGAAGCCAGCTGGTTTGTTGGCTTTCTCTATGCGCTCAATCCTTTTAAAAACCCTTTTAACCTCTACGGCTAGTTGGTTGTCAAGAACATCCTTCCCCACACGTGTTTGAGGATCTTGGGCCCTAACGGAGTCAATCTTGATGTAACTACGGTTAAGATTTTCATCCACAAGCTTTTCTAGAGTGTGCTGATTTGTCTCCTGGAGATTAGCCTTACTCCTTAATTCCTCGACAATGGACTCCAAGACCTTGCACCTTTGCTGCACAGCGGCCAACTGGGCATCCGTGTTGAACGGATTTCCTTCTTCTGCCATATCTGGATTCGGGCTTGCCTATTTCCAAGAAGTCCATTGTTAGCTAACAAGAGGAAGTGGGTTGAAAGACACTAAGGTGAGAATGAAACTTCACAAGGTAGATCGAAACAGGCTTAGGCTGAAAGCAAGTGGGCCAGGATACCCAGAAAATGAGGTGTTTGGGCTGAAGTATCTTTCAGACTATGAACTGGAATTTGGACTGAAATCTAAACAGATGGCTTTGATTGGGCCTGAGAGGTGACACCTAGATTTAGGGTTTTGGGCTAGGGCCTGGATAAGAAGTCTACCTAGACTAGAATGAGCCCTTGGGCCGGAATGTGTTTGGGCCTGAAGTAAAGCACATGGGCTGGAACGGTCCCTAAATCACAAATGGGCCTAACTTTCTTTGGGTCAGAGAAGATGGTTGCTAAGCTGAAAAAAGACTTTATTTTCAGGACCTGTGAGTTACTTCAAATTCAGGTGGATTCTTTTTTTATGGGCCTAGAACTAATTGGACAGTTTAAATTGGGCCAGAAGAGAAATTACCTAAGTCTAGGCTTTTTGGCCGAAGCCCAAATAACTCACACATTAAACCAAACGGGGCCTCTGGGCCGCAAACAAATAGAGCTACCAATCCGGGTTGGGCTAGGTTGATGTAGGAGAAGTTCCTATTAATCTCTAGGCTGGGTAGTGGGCTGATCGTACAAGCAAACAAGGCCCACACAAATTCGACATGTCCTCACTAGACGCTTGAATCAAACTGGGTATGGATCGATCCGGAGAGGTGCTTGGGGCGTGGGCCCAGGTTACCACAAAGGAATAGGGCTTGCACGCTATTCTCTTTGGGCTTCCCCACTTTTTCCACATCACCTGAAGGTGTGCGTCTACGGTCGGGTCTTTGACTGACCAAACAATGGGCTAGGTAAGGACACTGCCAGGAAAACGCTTAGGGCTAAAGCCCAGGTATTAAGGGGATGTGGTTAGACGACATCCTCCTCTTTTCCCCCGCTTATTCACATCACCTAAAAGGTGTGAGTCCCTGACAGGGGACCCTCAAATGGGTCCCGGGGTGAAATTGGTTTGTGTGGACCCTCGCTCTCATATGATGCGAAGGTGCAGAAAATTAAAGTGCGCACGAAAGTAAACAAACAGAGTAATAAAGCCATAAATAAACATTTTCGAGTTAAGCCCTCTTTCTTAAAATTAAACAAGTTAAAATTAAGAATTTTGTCCCCAGCAGAGTCGCCAGTCTGTGAGTCTCGATTTTAAACCCTATCCTATGTTGATTAAAGTTGATTATGATCTAAACGGGTTTTAGGTCCACTTATAACCTGAGATTAATAACTATGTCATATAACAATAATTATTAAAACCTAAGCTAGCTCACTGGAACCTATTATGAGTCGCCACCTAATTTTGACCTAGATTAAATTAGGAAAGGTGAGTTCGGGTTCGGGGGCTTGATATTCGACTTATTTAGTGTTATGCCCCAGTTTTTTTTTTAATTTCGTTCTACTCTTATTTCGTTTCGGTTCTGTAAAGGTAAAATAATAATATTCTTCTTTTCATTCTAGTGGGATTATGTCATTTATGGCTGATTATCCAAAGTTAGAGGGAAGGTCCTTTTTATTTTTACTATTAATTAAATAAGTCGAAATTAAACTTCCTTTTTAATATACCTCATTCTTATTTTCCTTCCCCCTTCATTTAATTTCACGATCTTTCCCTCACGTCAGTTTCTAACATTCCCCTCTCAACTCCCGCTCTGTGTGCATATCCCTTCTCCTTCCCTTTGCTTCTTCCTCTCCGTAAATCGATCAACTAGAGTGCTGGCAGCGTCGTTGGTGATTCGAGTCCGTCAATCTCGAGTTAGGAATTCTGAGTGGGGGTTTCTGTTTCTCGTTCAAGTTCCTTGTTCCTCCTTCCGGTGTTGGTTCTTTTCGATGTGTTCGAGTGTTCGTGATTCTGAGCGAGGATTCGAGTGGAGCAGATTGTAGAGTCTACAGAGATGGCTTAGCGTCGGATGTGAGGTAGGTGGTAGATGGATTCAGTTGTGTGTGTTCACCCACGGGGGTTTCGAGCAATGTTTCCGTTTATGTTTATTTGACTCTCTGATTTGTGGTGATTTGGGTGATTTCTGATTTGCGTTTTTAATGTGTTAAAACCCCGTGGGTAGTATTTTGATTCGTATATTTTGGTTATGTATGTATTGCTTTGACAATGGTGAATTTACATCTGTGAATCTCCTTCTGTTTTGTGAATTCTGAGTGCTGCTGATTGGAGATTTATAAAGATTGTTCATTTATTTATGTGTGAGATTTAATGCGTTGTGTTTGCGTTTTTTTTATCGGCTAAACCCCCGAGGGTACTGTTTTGCGATTCTGTGGATTTGGTGTGAGTTTGTGATGATTTTTTGTGGTTTTCTGCGCGTTGGTTCGTTCTGAATTTCGACAGTTTCGCTCTGTCTGAACGTCTGTCCAAACTTGTAAGTTCGGACAGGTCATCGGGCGCGTTTTGTTTTTGAAGGTTTTGAAGTGTCCGAACATCGGTCCGGACATGTAAGTTCGGACCTGACGCGAGGACGAATTTTCGTAAAAGTTTCGACGTGTGTCCGAACTTGCAAGGTCGGACGCAAGTTCGGACACGATGGAAGTTTTGGTTTCTGACTCTCGGCCTCTGTCCGAACTTGCAAGGTCGGACGCAAGTTCGGACATGCCACTGTTTTGAGCATAACTTCTCCGTTTGAGCTCCGTTTTGAGTGCCGTTTGCGGCGTTGGATTCCTCTTTTCGAGTACTATCTGATCTAATATGTTTTAGCACATGTATATGTGTACTTTAATTTGAAAGTCTTAGATAAGCCTTTGAACTCTGATTTGCTCTAAAAGAGTGTTTGAGCTTCTACGCTTCTGTTTGCTATTTGTGATTGATAGTCAGTATATGACCTTTGTTTTGATAAGGATTATGATCCGTTTGATGTGCTTCGTCCCTCCGCTCTGTTCTGTTAAAGGCTTCTGCTTCGTTTTGTAAAGTTTCTGTTTTGGGACCTAGATGTTTAGCTTCTGAGCCTTGGATAGTCGGGTCTGGCTGTCCCGTAGCATGCTGCGCAGGAATTCCTTCTGTTTTTCCCTTGGGTTCCCTTCTGTTATATCTCTCAGGGTCCCTTGGATGTTTAGTGACCGACGGGTCCATAGCTGTCTCTACGGCTTCTGTTGTGGGATCTTCGGATCCATAGGATGTTATATGAGTCCTTCTGATGTGTCAGCTGGTGTCTAGTGTCCCACCTCTATTTTGATTGAGCTTTTGTTATGAACTTCTGAGTTTGTGGTTTGCTTTGTTCTGATTTAAGACTTCTGTTCGGTTTGCTCAGTTCCTGCTTCTTTGCTCTGATTTGACAAACTTCTATTTCGGTTCTGGCTTGTCACTCCTCTGATTTGAGAAAGCTTCATTCTCTATCTGATTTATGTTACAACTTCCAGTCTGATTTGCTAAGCTTATGTATTAGTATATGATTATGTTCAGTATATGTTTTGAGCATGCTCAGCTGATGAAGTTTATGACCTGCTGAGCTGTAATTTGGCTCACCCCTATTTCCGTCTGATTTGCAGGTTTAAGTTCCTTTGAAGTCTCCGCTCTGCTTTCTCCTTGGTCTTTCACTTTGTATTTGTAGTTGTGGCTTAAGGCCCTTTGTAATTTGATTATGCTATGTAATGTAGTTTGGCTCCTGTATGTAATGTCAGATAGACCCTGTAAACTGTTTCTAGTTAATAAAAGTGTACTTTGTTTCAGTTTTGGGTTTCGTTTGTTAGAGCCTTGCGTTATTAGGTAATAGATACGCGGCGTGTAACGTCCCTAACTCCTAGGGTGGTTTTGGGGTCGTTACATTTAGGGTTCAAATTACTTTCATTACCCCTAGAAGTCGTTTTTCCTCTACTTAGTTTAATCACGGCTTATTACGAGTCGTTTTAACCTAAGTGCGCGAGCTTCTGTTTTTTTGTGTTTTTTAGCATTTTTTGACAGAAAATTAAAGTGAAATTAAAAGCTATCTAAACTAGGGTTTCGGAGGCAGAATTAGGTCGAATTTTGCTTACGTCCGTAGCCACGGACCCCATGTCCGAGACCAAGGACCCCAGTTCACCTAATTATACAGAAGAGTCGAAATGAAAGGAAAACAGAAAATTGCGAAGTCCGGGGCCACGGACAGGCTGTCCGTGGGCCCGGACATTATTAGAAAACCTAAATTTTGAATTTTTTAAAAAAATCCCGCCGCCGTCCGTGGGCGTCCGGGCTTACGGACAGGGAGTCCGGGACCCCGGACATGACGTCCGTGGGTGCGGACCGCCCTCGGACGGAGGCGTTGAGGCCGTTCCCGAAGGTGTTTTTCGCTCAAATTTTATGGGTGTGTAGCCTGAAAGATGTACAAGACGTTAGTGATTGAAAGTTTTCAATTTGAATTCGAATTAAACACGAAACTTAGTAAACGAGTTATTGGACAGAAGCTTAAACAAATAGCAATACAGAAGCGTAGAAGGGTTAGTTTAAGCCCAAATTTTGAGGCAAGACAGATAATACCGTAGAGAATTAGGGAAGTGGAGTGTCTACCTGTTTTACCTTCGGATTCACAACGATTCTTCACACCGGGATTCGTCGAGTGCTCCGTTGATGGCAGACCCGAAAGGCTTTCGAACCAAGCTTCTGGTTGTTGGTTGTTCTTGCTGTTCTTCACGTTTTGGTGGCGTTTCTATGGGGTTTTGATGATTATTGGTGCTTTGGGGATTGGAAAACGTGTTTAGATGGTGATTTCGGGGGATTTTCGGTATGATTTGGGTGGCCGGGTGTTGGAAAACGTGAGAGAGAGAGAGGAGGCTGTGTTTTCCGACTCTCTAGGGTTCTTTTGCATATGAGGTTCTGATTTTATCCAAAAACCTATCCCCTTATATAGACTTTCTTAAAGATAAAGAAAATCTAGTAAAAGTAAGATTTTTTGGTATTTTAATTAAAAGACTTCCCAAAGGAATTTTGCTGTGAAATTTTAACCACATGTCAAGGATGGATATTATGAATTTTCTGAGGTGGAACCGAATTTTTTAAATGTTGGAATATTTTTAAATTGAATTTCTTGTCAGATTCAGTCAGAAATTGCTAGAAAATTATTGGAAACTCGAAAAATCAAAATTCCAACGCCATTATGCTTAGAATGTCATCCTCTATCATGGGTTAAAATATCAAAGCATTTCAAGCTGATTTGGGCATCCTTTGGAGGAGAGAGAAAGCTTATAGAGGTCTCAGGAGCCTTTAAAGATTACCAAAACGCCCCTGAAAATGACGAAGCTGCTCCCATGGCATGGAATGCGCCGATCGAGCCGGAATCTCTCACTACTTGATTAAAATGCCTCTCACAACACCAGCACCCCGTAGACCCTAACCCAGGGGGTCAAAATTTTGGGTATAACAGTAGTATATTGTGCTTTATGGAATTTGGATGAGGTTGGTGGATTCATTTTGTGCTGGTAGGACCCTTGTAAGGGTGTGGCAAGTTTAGGATTGGAAATGGTGAAAAAGATGAGTTTGGACATATAAGGTTTATGGGGAGGTTATGACAAAATTTTGGTTAGAAAAACAAGTGTTTTAAGATGACTTAGCGAATTGGAGAACCTAGGTGTTTATAGTGTTGAGTAGAGTGGAGTGGTAGCCTTGAGATGATAGATGGATAATGAATATGTGAGTGTAAAATCTGTAGCATAGTGAGGCTTGGTAACTTGGAAAAACTAGAAAGAGCAAGTGTGCAAGACTTAGGAAATGAGAGTTGGATTTGGGTTTTAGAATGCCTTTATCTAGGAATGAATTGGGAATGGTCATTAGGTGGTTTGGTAAGTTTGGTAGGAAGTAGAACAATCAAAAGGAAGTAGAAATGCACAAGTGTGCAAAATGCAAGAATGTGAAAATTGAATTTGATGAATTTGAGCAAGATTTGGGTGGTGGATTAAACCATGATTTGGAGTGGTTTAGAGCATGTTTTAAGGTGTTTAATTATGTAGGAAACTTGGAATGTTTATGGAATGATTAAGGGTGGTTTAGGGGTTGATTTGGAGTTGAAATTTTACCTTAGTAGCAGTTTTAGCAGGGTCCGGGACTAGCCCTTGTATAAGGTCCCGGACCACATCAAAAAATAGGCCAAGAGTGAATGCAGGAATTGGTCCGGGACTTAAGTCCAGGACCAAGTCCCGGACCAGGTGTAAAATTGAGCTGAGAGTCACTTTCTGTATTGGTCCGGGACCTTGGGTCCGGACCAAGTCCCGGACCACCCCCAGAATTGCCTAGAAAGTGTTTTTAAGGGTTCTAAACATGAGGGATTGAATGGTATTGGTTTTAGGAGTTGTTTAGGAGTTGTTTGGTGACCTTTAAAGGTCCTAAGAAGTATAAACAAGAGTTGAAAGTGAGTGAGTAAGTTGTGATTTTATGTACACTAAGTTAAACTGAAATAACGGGATAACGGGGTAAGTACGGGAGTAGCAATTATGTACTTACCATAACGCCTTAATATTAATTGAACCATTTGACATGTAATTAGTGGTTCAAGAGTAAGACATGAGGAACAAGTGTGAACCGAGTAACGTGAGAACACCCGGTAAAGTTAACCCCGGTGAAAGGTATGATTTTCTCATCCTCTGTATCCTAACTTGGTTACCCGATTTGTGTGCTTGTTTGATTGTGTGATCACCTAACAAGATAAATGCACGAATCGGATTGTGTGCACTTATTAGTGCTTGTATTATATTGTGGTTGGTTGGATTGTATTCTTTTAACTAAAGTTTGTATAATTCATGAAATGTGTGATTGTGGATGAAGTGTTTGAATGTTGGATGTGTATTATAGTCCGACTCATATTTGAGCCCTGATTAATTAGTGACTCGAAGAAAGAGTCATGTTGTGAAATAATGAAAACGAGGTAACACACGAAAGCCATCGACTAATGGACAACGATAAATCAAACTTAAGAATTTACTCGAAATGAGAACAAGCGACACACGAGACTAGAGAACGTCCTTAATATGAATAGCTGACCTCCTATGCAACGATGTGACTCAATGTTAGAAAATGAATATAGTTCCTAAGTAATGAAGGTGTAGGGGCGACCCTTAAATCGGTGAATACAACAAAATGGGAAAACCTCCTAGGTTGTAAGATAGCATCAAGAGAGATGCGGCTGACCGATATCTATATATGTATTCATATATGAGTATCTATTGTTACTTACCCGAGAGTTGGGTTAGGGGGATTGTGAGTCACGCGTGCAAGGAAGAGGAAACAACACAACATTTGTTTCCGAATCCGTGGTCGAACTCCCTTGTTACCGGGCCGTGTGCCACATAGTGGTGCCCGATTGGAGTAAGACTAGCAGAGCTTACCCGTCTAAAGAGGTAAGCTGGGTATTATGGGATAAGAAAGAGGGAACATGAGAGAATGTTTCTAATCCCGTATTGAGATTATAAAAGCCCGGTGGTGAGACCTATATATGTCTCTGCCGGAGGCCTATGAGACTTAACCTAAAATTATTCAAGAGTAGAATAATTAAGAAAACTAGATCAGGACCGAGAGTGTCTAAAGATCTAGGAGACAAGTAAACTACCTGGTTGGGATGGAAAGTTGGTGATTAACGAGAATGAAACTCACTTGAGATACGGTCTCTTAAGGTTTAAGAATAAGGTAGATGAATTTACCGAGTTGGATGTGATATCTGTGTGGATTCTATTTCTTGGTTGTATATCTTTGAATGTGTGCATGATTAATGCATAGATATTGAGCATGATTGATTGAATTAAAAATGAATCGCATGCTCTCAACCAAATAGTTGGCGTACCCTCACTAGTACGCGGGGTATGCGGATTTCATATGCAGCAATTTTGCTGAGTCCCTTGGGGCGCTGTTTTTATTGTACAGGAACAATGAAGCCGTCAACCGTTCGAGAGTAGGACGGGGTCGCTATTTAATATGGGTAGTTGTTTAAGTAATGGTGTTGTTGTATTGTGGGTTTGTAAGTTCGGTTTGCTATTGATAAGTCGGGATTCGTAGATACTCGGTATAGAACAGAATTGAGATTGTATCGTATATCGTGGAATTGAAGTTTGTATTTGGTTGAGATTTGATTAAGTAATGGAAGTAACGTTTGTATAGTGTACTCGGTATAATGATCCATCAGACTGATTTGTATTTGTATTGTTGTATTGGTTTGGCCTTGTTAGCCACGTGGGTGACTAACGGCGTTGTATCACCCCCGGTTGTAGTAGAATTCCGCTGCATTTAGAGCTGCTCAAAACCTGTCCGGCTCGGCGACCTGGCCCGGTCCGGCCCGAAAAAAAGCCCGGTAAGCCCGAATCCGATAGGCTGTCCGGGCGGGCTTGGACAAAAAAATGAGCCCGAATAAAAAACTGGGCCAGGCTGTGGCAAATTTTCAAGCCCGCGGGCCAAGCCCGCCCGGTCCGGTTTTCAATATTATTTATTATTTTTAAAAATATATATATAAAATAATGTATATCTTATATTATTTTATATAAACATATATCAAAATTCTATTAAATTTACATATAATATAAAATGTTACTCTAATTTATATATAATAATGATTTTGAAATTAAATATATATATATTTTTTAATTTTTTTAATTTTAAAAATAAAAATAAGTAAATAACTAGGCCGAGGGCCGGGCACCGGCAGAGTTGAAAAAAAACCAGGACTAGCCCGGCCCGGCCCAAAGATATAAAAAACCGGGTTCGGTCTCCATTAGTAGACCCGACGGGCCCAAAAAATCTCTGTGGCCCGGCCCGATCCGAGCCCGGCCCGCCCGCCCGAATGATCACCGCTAGCTGCATTGATGTTGGTATTTGAGACGGGTTAGGAGATAATGACTGGATTACCGGTTGGGGTGTTACATGTATCGGCTAGCGTACTTCTGTGCTCCTGGAATGTCACTTTGATTCAATTATGCTTATATAAGTAAAATAAAAGAGGGTTTTTTTTTGAAAAATATGACAATTTTGAAAACAATTAATATAGTACAATTACTATATAGCAGAAATAGAGTTAATGACTGAACTTAATTTTGTACCAATTTAGTGATATTTCATAATCTTTTTTTGAAGTGCAATCCTAAAAAACTAATAGAGAGCAAGGAGACATTCAAGTAACACGCCTATACACTAGTGCACCTCATACAAATCTAGTTCTTGTTTTAGTATATTTGTGAAATAGCCTATTTATATTATATTAAAATTATCTTCCTATGAAACTCATTAAATCTTATATTGTACTCCGATAAACATAAGGAAAATAGCTAAATAAAAATATCAATAATATTAGGGATGGGTGCAGTGCGTAGGACAACACAAGTGCACTGATGGAGTCATAAGATTAAACTAATATTGTATAGTCTTTCATATTCCAACTATCAAATCTTGCTTAGAGTATCTTTTGTTTGTTAAAAATAAATATTATACTTCTAAACTGTTTCAACTAATATTGTATAGTCTTTCAGGTAAATAAAAGTTTGTATCCCTATGAATAAGGACTAAAGTCATAAAGTCTTTATTTATAAAACACAACCTCTTTTATATAAATTTATATTTTACAGTGAACAAATGACCTTTTTTTTAATTATAGATACAAGCAATGAGTCATACAATATCGTGAATTACCATGACCCACGAACCTTGACATAAAGATAGAAACAAGCCAACTCTTAGGATGCGTTCGGCTCAGCATAAATGCAGCACAAATTGACAGCATAATTATACAGCATATGCTGTTTTGGACTCCTTTATTTGTTTTTGTTGTTCGCCTAAAAGAGCATAAATGTCAGCTTAAATGTCAGCATAAATGTCCGCATAAATACCCGCAACAAATGCTACTTTTTTGTTTTCGTGCTTTCACTTCCGTTTCTTTACTCACTTCATAATGCAATTACTGTGACTATTGATTTTAAAAAATTTTTTTTTTTACAAATTACTTTATTTGTTACAAATTACATAATACTTCAAATAATTTATAAAAAATAGTACTACATCTTTAGTCAAATTTAAAAAATCACATTTATAATACAAATCTACAATATATTATTTGTAATACCACATAGATTAACAAAATTAAAAAAACCAATAAATATACACACTTGTTGATATATAAATTAAAATATTAAAATAGTATATAGAAATATGAATGCATATAAATTTATTAACATACAAAGTTACAAAAATATTATATATTATTAAAAGTTATAATTTCGCAAAATAAATTCACATAACATTATCAGAAAATTTGAAACGCTTGTTCTTTTTTTTACACTTTCATATTTGTAAGAATTATAAAATTTAGATAATAAAAATATATTGTTTAGGAGTTACAAGTTTTGCTTAAATAATAGAAATAAAAATTTTATTGTTTGTGAATTTTTCTATTTATTTTTACTAACAAAATAAAGTTACGTAGTGTAATATAATAAATTATAATTGTAATACGAAAACGGTAAACGCACTACATATAACTAACTTAATCAAACATGCTGTATATGCTGCACTGCCAAACAACAGTTTTCAAAACAGCTGCGTTTATGCCATCACATTCCTGCCAGTAAATATGCTGCATTTATGCCAGCGCATTCCTGCTGCCAAATATGTTGCATTTATGCTGCCAAAACAGTCATGAAGTGAAAATTGTTGAACAGTAGTGACCCAGGAATTGTGGTAAGGGCAAAATAAAATTTGATACTATTATTTTTTAAAATATTACGTTATTTTGTATTTTTTATTTAAAAAAATATATTATAAAACTTCAAAATTTTCTAGCTGGAACTTTAAACTAAAACAATATTGTATTTTTTATAATCAAAGATTAACCCTCAATGTGCCAAAACCTATGCAGATCTTGAGTGACGACTTCTTTTACCTAAAAAATAATATTACTAATAAATCAAGTTTTAGTTACATTTTACTAATGAGTGTACAATTAACTTTGTTAATGCATATTATTCTATAAAATGTCTTATATACATATAATAATTATACTTATCTTATAAAAAACTTTATCTAGACATATGCAAGTTGTATGTAAGCAAGCCATGATGTTACTAGTATGATATACTCTCACCTATTCAAATATAAGTTATTTTAACTTTTTGATAATCAGATTAAAAAAATTGTAATATAAATTGTATATCGTTATTTATAATAGTTAACAAAAACAACAATACTTTTAAACTAGTCAAATTATTTTAAACATTTTTTAATATATATTTTAAAATAATTTCAAATTAAATTGAATTTACATGACCTATAATAAGAACCTAAAAACATATACAATTCAAATGGGAGAAAATTAATACTATTTCACTAGTTATTGTAGAATATGTGTTGCAACTAAAGCTAACGAACGACTAAAGACAAATTCCAAACTGGACAATAATCCTTTGGAGCTTAGAGAATTTTACTTGATATCCACAAGTTTGAACCAAACCTACTCGTATGATTAGGGTGCAGGTCCCAAATGAAGCAAGAGGGATCATTTCCCTTTTCAGTGGATGACAACTTTTAGCTTTTCTCTCCCGGCTCTCATAAAGTTTTCTGTTCCCAACGGGAAATGATTCCAATGGGGCTAAAACTAACAGTCTATTTGGTAAATAATATTTAAGGAGCTTTAAGTAGACCTGGTAAAACGGGTTGATGGGTCGGTTAGCCTCAATCCAAGTCCAACTCATTTAGAAAAGAGTCAATCCTAATCCAACCCATTTAGTTAAGCCGATTCAAAATTTCAACCCTAACCAAGTCCATCAACTCACGGATTTATCCATGGATAATCCATCAAACTTTCTACATAAATAAATAATCTTTTATAGACATATAAACATGTTGTAAGTTAATCTTAATTAACTATAATATAAAGATAAATGATATAATGTGTTTAAACAGGAAAACTTATATTAAAAGTTTGTACATAAAGCTTAATACATAATAAGATCAAATTCAAACTTAATAGTGTAGAAGATTACTACATTTCCGTAAAAAAATGTATAGATATAATTGAAAAGAATAGATTTACGGGTCGACAGATGTAACTACCTCAACCCTAACCCAACCCATTTATATATTACTCAATCTTCACCCAACCCATTTATTAAACGGGTTGAAAAACTCAACCCAACCCACTATGAAAGAGGTTGTTTTGGGTCAGATTGATGGGTTGAACCCATTTTGCTAGGTCTAGTTTTAAGGACTCAAAATATGAGCTTCATCTATATGTCTATTTTTATTTGTCAACTCATTAAATAGGTAGTCTAATTGTAACACCCCTCTCGATAAACACGTAATAATCCCTCTTGTAGCATAATTAAAGACATCTTACAACGAAAGTTTAAACAACAATAATAATCCTCACTCGGGTGTCACATGTCATTACTCGCCCATGCGAGTAAAGAAGCAGAAACTAAATATAACAACAGAATAAACAACGATACTAAACCGCAGTGATAACGAGATAAATACCTATACATCATATTAAGTCCATAATCATAACCGACGACAAGTGAGCATCTACCCATTCCCGTATGTATATTTAATACCCCGGATCTAAAAATGGTGATTAAATTACTCTAATATGATTATTAAAGGCCTAATGGTGCCTAAAGAGTATTGGTAAAGAAAATAAAACCAAAAGAAAAGAGAAAACGCTTGAAAAGCGAAAAACGCTAAAATACGCGTTAAATGAGTATAAGAGATATATGATCTCGAGAGGGTCCGAGATGGATTCCTAAGTCTTAGTTAGGCCTAATTAGTATACGGGAATGATTCCCGAAGAAAACGGATCCAAATAATGGATTAAAACGCTAACGGAGTTTTAAAGCGCGTTTTTCGAGAAAACCGAAAACGTGACTTTAAGTGGTCAAACGGACCCGTAAAAAATTATAGTTGATTAAATAACTATAAATACGTATTAATGGAAGCTTAATAACCACTAAAATAAAAAGAAACGAGAAAAATCCGAAAAACGGGCCCGGTTAGTGAATAGTGCCAAACCGGGTGAATTAACGCGTTTTCTGTAAAAGTCAAAAACGCTCTCAGCCTATATTACTTAAGTGGGCCGATTTTAGAGCATGAATTAGTTCTCTCTTACACTATATCCTAGCTAATTAAGTGGTGAGTCATAAAGCAAATAGTAAAAAGTGTAAAAGTAATAAGTTACTTTTCTCTTTCCTCTTTCCTCATTTTTTTTCTTCTCATTTGACTCCCTCATCTCTCTCATCCGTAAGCTCCCCTCCTCCTTGAGCGATTTTGAGCTGCAACAACAACAACAATGGAGGGCTCTCTTTCTCTCCAAGCTCAAGCCATGTTAGAGCTTCAGATGAAAAACCGAATACATACTCTTCTTCCTCTCTTCAAGCCCTATCATTCCCTCTTTCCGAAATCTCAAATGGAGGAGTTTGACCTCCATGGGTTTTGGGCATTTGAAGAGAAAAGCACACCATTTTGTAGCTTGAAGCTTCCTCTTTCTAGCAAGGTAAAAATATCCATGAAAAAGTCTTGTGTTCTTCACCTTATACCTTGGCCGATTTTGGTCTCTAATGGAGCCTTGTTTATTCTCTTTTGTGAGCATTGTTTCAATCCCTAAAAGCTTGGAGGGAGTTACTCTTTGATTCTTGACCAAAACCCCATCTTAGGGTTTTAAGGTAATCACCTACTTTAGAGCTTTAAGCATTTTAAATTAATGAGGCTAAGTGTTTTTACTTAAACTCATTTCTTGCTTTGAACATTGACATGGAGATGGGTAATTCCATGGTCTTTGACCGGTTTTGGAAGGAAGAGAAGAGGAGAAGAGGAGAAGAGTAATTTAAGGAAACTTAAGAGAATTCAAGGTAAGAAACCAACCCTAATGTATATTCTATATGTATTAGAATTTGGGTTGGGTTAATAAATGAATGAACCCCACTTGAGTGTTGTAGAAATGTGCTTGTATAGTAATAATACAAGGGAGAAAACATTTGTGAAATAAAGTGTTTGATTTATGAGCTATGCACTTTATGGATTATGCATTGTGTTGCATTTGGAGAATTGATGAGTTTTGTGTTTTTATGTGTGCTGGTAGAACCCTTGTGGGTTTCGCTAGTTTTAGGATGAAATATGTGAAGAGATGAGTTTGGAAAAGGTTAGAAAAGTAGCCAAGTTATGGCAAAATTTGTGTAGAAATCTAAGTGGGTTAAGTGTTGTTTTGAGTGGAGAATAACCTAAGAGTGCTGGGTTTGTATGGAGGTTGAATTGGGTTAGTAAACCACCTTGGGAATGCTAGTTAAAGAGAGGAGATTTGTGCAAAAATCTGTAGTAGAAGAGGTTGTTTAAATGCTTGAGGAGTTGTAGAAAAACAAAGGAGATTTAAGGTTTAAGAGAGAGATATGAACCTTGGTATGAGTTGTGCGTTATCTTGGAAGTCTTGGAATGGTCAAATAGAGAGAGAACAATAATGCAAGTGTCAAGAGAGGTTAGGAAATGCACAAGTGTGCATTAGTGCAAAAGGGAGAATGCAAATTTGTGATTTTGGGCAAGAATTTGAGTAAGGGTTTAACCCATGATTTGAAGAGGTTTAGAGCATGTTTAAAGGTGATTAATCATGTAGGAATCTTGTGGAAAGATTAGGGAATGATTAGGGGTGGATTAAGGATTGAAATGGGGGTGAAAAATAATACATGTTGCAGGTTTTAGCAGGGTCCAGGACCTAGTCCTTGGACAAAGTCCCGGACCACCCCATAAATTTAAGTCGAGAGTGCAGCCTGTGTTTGGTCCGGGACTTGGGATAGGGACAAGGTCCCGGACCAGTGTTGAATTCCACCCGAGAGTTACGATGAGTATTGGTCCGGGACTTAGGGTAAGGACCAAGTCCCGGACCACCCCAGAAACCTACAGAGAGTGTTTTAAAGGGTTTAAATGATGGGGGTTTGAAGGTTAATGATGTTATAAGATGTTAAGGCCTTGTTTGGTGACATGTTAAGGCCCTAAGAAGTGTAAGAAAGTGTTAGAAGTGATTGAGAAGTGAGAACTCAAATTGACAAGAGTAAAACCGAGTTAACGGGATGACGGGGTAAATACGGGAATAGAATTTTATATACCGTATGAGTTTAGTATTAACAATAATGTTTGAAACATTATCAGAGAGTCGTGCGTGACCCGAGCATGGTGAGATGACACGGTAAAAGTAAAAACCCCGGTGAAAGGTATGATTTTCTCATACTCCGCGTGCTAACCGAGTTACGTTGATTTGTATGTTTGTGTGCCGGCTTAATCAAGACTAAAGCATGAAAATAATCCCTTGTTTGGTTATATATGTCATGTTGTATTTTGAATGAGCTAACATGCTTGTATGCCGGTGTGGTCTAACATAGAGTAAAGACCGACTCATGGTGAGTAACGTTTGGCTAGAGACCCATAGATTGGGTCGATGCTTATGATAACGAAAGCATGCAAACACACAAACTATCCGTTAAAGTATAACGATAACGCAAACATGTGAGCTCCCTAGAATGTGAGGAGATGTACGGGTTGAGTAATTACCCGATAACGGTTAGTAAACCATAATGACACAATCCACGAAACAAATGGGAGTGGAAAGATAAGTGAACCTACTTCAAGAGGATCAAAGATAGTCGAAGATGTGAACTAGTAAAGAAGGTAAAAGAGACCTAAGGGATTAGTAGCTCCCTTGTGACATGGTCGACCTCCTATATGAGGATTTTACCCGATATAAGAAAATACCCGAAAGTATGAGTAAGTGAAAAGTATGGGTAACTCTTAAAACCTAAGATTAACCGAACTCAAGTAATGTTCTCAAAGTCATTAGAAACATCGAGAGTGATGCTTCTAGGCTAATATACATAATATTATTATAACTCCGAGAGAGGAGTGTATGGGAATGCAAGTAGTCCGAGAGTAGTCGGACCTAAGTAAAAAGAGATAGGAACTAAGAGAGAGTTCTGTGAGCTAGTTGAACCTTCCCACCATGCTAGACCAGAGTAGGGTCGAAACCGGGAAGTAAGACTATGCTCGTGAGCCTTGAGTTTTGGCCTAGTATGTATTAAGAGTAACAAGCGTGACGTAGAAGACCTGTAGTGTCTCGAGAATCTACAAGAGCTTGAGTATAATTAACCCAAGAGTGTGGGTGAGATAATGAGTATAAATAACCCAAGAGTGTGGGTGAAATAATGAGTATAAATAACCCAAGAGTGTGGGTGAGATAATGAGTATAAATAACCCAAGAGTGTGGGTGAGATAATGAGTATAAGTAACCCGAGAGAATGGGTGATTATAGTACGAGTAGCCCATGAGAATGGGTGTGTATATGAATAAGTAACCGAGAGAGCGGGTGAGTTATTGAATGAATAACCATGGCATAGTGAGGTATAACCCTCATGGCCTAAGAGTAATTGATTCGACTAACAACCTTGCTATGTTAGTTAGGGCTGGTATCCCATGATTGATTGTCAAATCCTTGCGTAGTGTACATATATAATGTATTACTATATGCATGTTGTTTGACTAAAATGAACTCCATGTATATCCGACAAAGTAGTCGGCGTACCCCGGTTAGCGCTCGGGGTATGCGAATTTCATATGCAGCGTTAAGCTGAGCCCCTAGGGGCAACGTTTTTATTTTTCAGGTACACCGAAGATGTTACCGTTCGAGAGTAGGACGGGGTCGGTGGGTTGCATGGGTAGTTAGATTTAATTACTTATGTATTGAAAGAGGTGTAAGACCGAATATGTTGTCGGCATCCATATATTGTAGACTCGGTATAGTAAAGAAATGATTTGAGTAAAGTATCTGTAATGTGTACTCGGTTGTTCCAGTTCATCAGACCGTTACGGTATGTAAGATAGGCCTGGTTAGCCTTATGGGTGGCTAACAGCGTTGTTTCACCCCTCGTTGTAATTAGAGTTCCGCTGCGTAAGTAAGAGCATTTAGTGACAGTTTAAGAGGTAATGACGAGATTAACGGTTGGGGTGTTACAAAAATGGTATCAGAGCGAAGTATCGCTCTGATGACTGGAAGTACTGAGCTTAGGAAATACCAAGTTAGGAATTGGAGACTTAGGGCTAAGGGTTGAGTGGTAGCGTGAGAGATGCGCTAGATAGGAGTATCCAGTATGATCTGGATACCTACAATACCATACCCGCCCTCCACAACCCCGTAGTAAAAGCTTGGGAAAGAACGCCAGAGAGCCGGGGAAACCCGAACTGGCACTTACTTAATGATCCAATATGAACCAGAACCTGGCATGCGGTAGATCCTGAGAACTGGGAACCCTGGAGATGGATCCTGCTGGAACGACAATAACCGCACTCAATGGCGGGAGGTCGAGACATCCTATTCCAAGGAGACCGGAATCTGTGGCAGCTTGGGGCGATATGCTTAGCAGTCGCGAGAACCGGCCGGCCGAGCAGCAGCAAGAGGAAAGCACCAACCGTGCAACAAGGCGGTTTCATGAGAAGTAACAAACCGGGACACAAGTCCACGAACCGCCATAGTTAAAGAAAACCACTAACGGTATATTAACTGACTAAGAATCTAGTCAAGAGTAGGTACACACACCCTGCCACACCCGAAGAGGTTGCAATACCTAGCGGGCACAGCTTAGACAGCTACAAGCATAACTACGGGATACACCCGAATAGGACTACAGCAGTAGTGCCTAAATAACTTAAACCTTGGTAACCACAGTAAAGACGTGGGAACGAGCAACGAGGAAGAACACAGAACTAAGTAATTAAGGAACTCAGAGAGTGGAGAAGCACCTAAATGAATGACAGTTATGTCAAGAAAAATGGGAAGCAGCTCTAAAGAGTAGTTATCCAACTAAAGGATCAAGCAAGAGCCGACAAGGCTACCAAATACAATGTGAACGATACCGTGACCGGTATAAGTTAACCCAAAAACCGCCTGTACCGCGCACTTGCCTCGGCAAGTGCAGTAATAACGGGACCGTTAAGAAGAATCTTAACAAGTGACAAGTACTTAGCAAGTACCAAGATGGCGAACGAAGCCAATATAGCAACTTAAACCCTATGAATTGTGAAACGAAACCTTGGAAAGGCTTAACGGCCTGACCACCATGTTAAGAACATACCGGGGCGAGAAGCTAGACTGGTAAGAAGCAACCGGCATTGGAATGCCATGAGACTTGATTTTCAAATCCAAAATTTCTTTCAAAATGTAAAATTTTCCGAAAAACCCCAAATTTTAAAACCAAACCAGAGAACCATGATAAGTTATCATAGGACGTTATAAGAGGAGTTGGCAACAGAACACTTCACCTAGGCGTGTGACCGACACTACAAGTATACACAAACGAGACGTGGAACGACCGCACTCCGAAGGAGCTTGCGGGCCTGACAGACCAGTTATGAGTTAGTCGGGTAAGTGGTAACGTATCAATAAGATACTCCATGTATGTATACAAGTAGAGTACGGAACACGGGAAGTAGCCCACTCCATACTACGGACGAAAGAGCCAATTCAAACCAAGACAATTGGACACCTCGAATGACCAGAGAACACAGAGAAGCTTACCAAGCTAAAGGAGTCTAGAATCCAGTAAGGCGACGGACCTAAGGATATAGCGTTAATAAGTGCGAGAAGCACAGAGTATTAAGTATAGACATTGGATATGTCCCAATAATCAAGGAGGAATACCTAATACCTGGAATGAGTATCCAGCGTAAACAAGACGGCGAAGGCCGAAAATGAACATATAACGTTTGATAAACGGGATAGAATTCCCACAGTATACCTCACTGAAGAGATTAATGACCTGACCAGGGTCGTAAAGGAGAAGGAATCAATGGTCTACCCACTAACGGGAGACGTTACAACCCTATATGGAATAATTCAATGTATTTATTACCGCAAGGCGGAGTAAGGAACTGAACGTACCTATGAGTACAAGCCTAATGTAATGGCGTAACTCAGTAACACCCAGGAGCAATCCGTGAAGGGTGCCGGAGTCAACAGTAGTTGAACGAGATATCGTGTTGAGAACACAAGTGTTAAAGCAAACACTCGGGTAGAACCCGAAGGGATCCCACGTAACACGGGATACCCTAGATTGCCAGACGGCGTGAATTAGTATCAAAATGCTTAACGGGCCTTCCATGTACGGAAGTGTGATGAGACAACCATATCAAGAACCCAGCAATACCTCCAAATCATTTAGTGATATACGAAGAAGCAGAAACTTGTATAATCAGCCACTAAAAGCATGACTCGAGACAGTATGGCTGGTAAGCCAGAAAACCAACTATAATGTGTATATCCAAACGTTGCAAAACTTATGCATAAAGGCATAAAAAGGAATTGTGGAGAACGAACCACTACCTTAGAGTGGGGGATACCCCTCATTATTGTGGGGCCTAAGGAGCGGCAATTGCGTGAATCCTCCAGAGAAAGGCTACCACCTAAGTATGTAATGTGAAACCGCTAGAGCGGCGTGGTGATACTTGAGCATGTGTATATTGCCAAGGAGTATATAAACAAAATAGTATGTTGAAAGGCTTTGATAGCAATGGAAGGAAACCGACAGAGTAATCGGATGAGTAGTAAACACTGTATGTGTGCAATATGAATTGTAGAGTAAACAGTGCGCAATAAGCGTAAAGAATTTAGAGTGGTATATTTTATTGAGCCAAATGAATGGCAAGCCATAGTGTAAATGGCGAGAACACCTGGGCGGAAGCTAAAGCAGTAGCGGATGCCATGAAATTGAGTAGGAACATGGTACGCAGTAAGCGACCGTTGTAAGAGTATAGCCACATAATGATATGAAGCTCATGAGTAAAGTCGATAAAGAGACATGTTCCTTCCTATCACATAAGTGATTTACTACCAGGAGTTTACGCCTCTGCACTCTGTAGGACTGAGTGTTTTGGTATTGCTCTTGGCTATTAATGATCTTGTGGGATAGCTAGAAACTTGAGAAATGTCAACAAAGCCTGTCGAGCAAAATTTAGACAAATGACCGTGTGGCCACTGGCCAAAGATGCACGAAGAATGTGGGCCATAACCCACAGGTCCCAGGACCGATGCGTGGTAAAGGCAGAGTAGTATGTATGAAGAACTCTTGTACAGAAACAAATAAACAAACACGATTCAAAAGCCATTATTAAAGAGGAAGCACTACATACTGAGTAGTAGCTTGACCTCAACCGACAAAGAGTCGGAAAAAGTGGTGAATAACCACGAGAGTATACAAAGTTATACAAAAATAGATTTCCAGAGAGCTGGAGAGAAAATCTATAACTCATCGAATTCGCATACGGTAAGAGATACCAAGCGACGATTGAGAAACCTTATTTCCCAACACAAAAAGGGGATAAAGAGGAAGTGAGTAATACATTGAGAATATCGAAAGGGCGAGTTAAGCTCTAGTTATCAGGTCACACAGCAAAAGCTAGTGGACCGTAATTCAAAGCTGCCAATGTGAGTAATGGCTAACCATAAACGCCTTGAAGCCTTAGAGGCTAGAACCAAACCCGCTTATGAATTAATTAACCAATGTTCAGTGATAACATATGGTCGATTACGCGGGCGTAACCCCTTTTAAGGGGGGTAGGGCGAGAAACCGCTTAGATTATGTTTTACGTACAGATGCGTAAACTACTATGTGCATAGCACAAAAAATTGTTTTGATGTTTGGAACTCATGTTACATAAACATGTGTACCCATTCATTGTGTAATTATTATTATCGTGCATGAGAGATGCTAGTAACGAGTATATGTAAATATGAAAAGAGGAGTAGAGAAACTCCTGGGGAATGAGAATCCCTATAGGATATGTCTAGTGAGATTAGACATGAGACATAATGAGTATGAGTCGGTATGAAACCGATGTATAACCTAGTAGGAAGTGAGTTTCCCTAGGTGATTTTTATTTGAGAATGATTGATGGAGTGAGTTCCATCCTTTGGAGTTGTAAGTTGTGTGTTTTATTTGAGTAATAATTTGACTAATGACGCCATGAGTACTGAGTACCTAGGTAAGGAAGTGAAATAAATTGAGAATTATGGATGACTTTAGTTCCATAACTAAGAGATAAATTAAAATGGATTGTTTATGAATATGACTAGAAAGAGTAAAAGATAGAAAACGAAAATGTTTGACTATCTGATTGTTTGAAACTGACGTGGGAGGTGGAACTTGGTCTGCTAGCGATCAAGGGAAGCCGAACACAAATTGGGGCGGAAGGATAGTTCAACACTGATGCTGATCACGTCAGGGTTGGATGATTCTTGAAGCTCCCTATAAGTGGTCACAAGTAATCACGCTAAGAAAAGATACAGCTACCATAAATTTGATTTGGAGTTGTGTGATGTTTTAAAAAGAATTTTCAAACATAATTCGAAAAAGATTTTCTTCAAGTATGAAGATGGAAACGAAAACTGGTTTTGAAACCGCTATCACCCACCGATGGCTGAGCCTTAAGTCTTGATGACCGGTAGAACGTGGGCGTGTATTAGTTTTGAAACCATGCACCGTACGTGCGGCGGTCCTAAGTGACCGGTTGGGGCGGTGACAGTGTGTGATTTTTCCAAAGGCAGCGGGACGGGGAGAGTACCCTGAGACGTTCCTGTGTTGAGTGAGTCAACCAGAGTGCCTGAGGATATGTATATGTGTAACGTTTTGATCAGAACCGAAGGGACCGTGGGCCAGAGAGAGTAAGTGCCCATTTTTCATGAAACGGCCGTGAACCAGAAAGAGTAAGTGTTCAACGTGACCGGTACCTGAGGGATCGGCAGTGTATTACTCAATATGGATCGAGGACTGTAGAGCCTTCTTGTCTTCGGATCGATTCCATGGAGAGAATACAAAGAGTATTTTTGATTGCTATACATGCTGTGATATGTGTGGTATGTGTAGTGTGAAATGAGACTGACTTGTGGAGTCTGTAAGGTTATACATGTATTATAACCTTGGCATAGTACGCCCATGAGAGTAACCATCTAGATTCACCAACTTTGAGGACAAAGTTCCTAAGGGGGGTAGATTTTAATACCCCGGATCTAAAAATGGCGATTAAATTACTCTAATATGATTATTAAAGGCCTAATGGTGCCTAAAGAGTATTGGTAAAGAAAATAAAACCAAAAGAAAAGAGAAAACGCTTGAAAAGCGAAAAACGCTAAAATGCACGTTAAATGAGTATAAGAGATATATGATCTCGAGAGGGTCCGAGATGGATTCCTAAGGCTTAGTTAGGCCTAATTAGTATACGGGAATGATTCCCGAAGAAAACGGATCCAAATAATGGATTAAAACGCTAATGGAGTTTTAAAGCACGTTTTTCGAGAAAACCCGAAAACGTGACTTTAAGTGGTCAAACGGACCCGTAAAAATTATAGTTATTAAATAACTATAAATAGTATTAATGGAAGCTTAATAACCACTAAATAAAAATAAAAAAAGAAAAATCCGAAAAACGGGCCCGGTTAGTGAATAGTGCCAAACCGGGTGAATTAACGAGCGTTTTCTGTAAAAGTCAAAAACGCTCTCAGCCTATATTACTTAAGTGGGCCGATTTTAGAGCATGAATTAGTTCTCTCTCACACTATATCCTAGCTAATTAAGTGGTGAGTCATAAAGCAAATAGTAAAAAGTGTAAAAGTAATAAGTTACTTTTCTCTTTCCTCTTTCCTCATTTTTTTTCTTCTCATTTGACTCCCTCATCTCTCTCATCCGTAAGCTCCCCTCCTCCTTGAGCGATTTTGAGCTGCAACAACAACAACAATGGAGGGCTCTCTTTCTCTCCAAGCTCAAGCCATGTTAGAGCTCCAATGAAAAACCGAATACATACTCTTCTTCCTCTCTTCAAGCCCTATCATTCCCTCTTTCCGAAATCTCAAATGGAGGAGTTTGACCTCCATGGGTTTTGGGCATTTGAAGAGAAAAGCACACCATTTTGTAGCTTGAAGCTTCCTCTTTCTAGCAAGGTAAAAATATCCATGAAAAAGTCTTGTTTTCTTCACCTTATACCTTGGCCGATTTTGGTCTCTAATGGAGCCTTGTTTATTCTCTTTTGTGAGCATTGTTTCAATCCCTAAAAGCTTGGAGGGAGTTACTCTTTGATTCTTGACCAAAACCCCATCTTAGGGTTTTAAGGTAATCACCTACTTTAGAGCTTTAAGCATTTTAAATTAATGAGGCTAAGTGTTTTTACTTAAACTCATTTCTTGCTTTGAACATTGACATGGAGATGGGTAATTCCATGGTCTTTGACCGGTTTTGGAAGGAAGAGAAGAGGAGAAGAGTAATTTAAGGAAACTTAAGAGAATTCAAGGTAAGAAACCAACCCTAATGTATATTCTATATGTATTAGAATTTGGGTTGGGTTAATAAACGAATGAACCCCACTTGAGTGTTGTAGAAATGTGCTTGTATAGTAATAATACAAGGGAGAAAACATTTGTGAAATAAAGTGTTTGATTTATGAGCTATGCACTTTATGGATTATGCATTGTGTTGCATTTGGAGAATTGATGAGTTTTGTGTTTTTATGTGTGCTGGTAGAACCCTTGTGAGTTTGGCTAGTTTTAGGATGAAATATGTGAAGATGAGTAGTTTGGACAAGGTTAGAAAAGTAGCCAAGTTATGACAAAATTTGTGTAGAAATCTAAGTGGGTTAAGTGTTGTTTTGAGTGGAGAATAACCTAAGAGTGGCTGGGTTTGTATGGAGGTTGAATTGGGTTAGTAAACCACCTTGGGAATGCTAGTTAAAGAGAGGAGATTTGTGCAAAAATCTGTAGTAAAAGAGGTTGTTTAAATGCTTGAGGATTTGTAGAAAAACAAAGGAGATTTAAGGTTTAAGAGAGAGATATGAACCTTGGTATGAGTTGTGCATTATCTTGGAAGTCTTGGAATGGTCAAATGGAGAGAGAACAATAATGCAAGTGTCAAGAGAGGTTAAAATGCACAAGTGTGCATTAGTGCAAAAGGGAGAATGCAAATTTGTGATTTTGGGCAAGAATTTGAGTAAGGGTTTAACCCATGATTTGAAGAGGTTTAGAGCATGTTTAAAGGTGATTAATCATGTAGGAATCTTGTGGAAAGATTAGGGAATGATTAGGGGTGGATTAAGGATTGAAATGGGGGTGAAAAATAATGCATGTTGCAGGTTTTAGTAGGGTCCGGAACCTAGTCCTTGGACAAAGTCCCGGACCACCCCATAAATTTAAGTCGAGAGTGCAGCCTGTGTTTGGTCTGGGACTTGGGATAGGGACAAGGTCCCGGACCAGTGTTGAATTCCACCAGAGAGTTACGATGAGTATTGGTCCGGGACTTAGGGTAAGGACCAAGTCCCGGACCACCCCCAGAAACCTACAAAGAGTGTTTTAAAGGGTTTAAATGATGGGGGTTTGAAGGTTAATGATGTTATAAGATGTTAAGGCCTTGTCTGGTGACATGTTAAGGCCCTAAGAAGTGTAAGAAGTGTTAGAAGTGATTGAGAAGTGAGAACTCAAATTGACAAGAGTAAAACCGAGTTAACGGGATGACGGGGTAAATACGGGAATAGCATTTTATTATATACCGTATGAGTTTAGTATTAACAATAATGTTTGAAACATTATCAGAGAGTCGTGCGTGACCCGAGCATGGTGAGATGACACGGTAAAAGTAAAAACCCCGGTGAAAGGTATGATTTTCTCATACTCCGCGTGCTAACCGAGTTATGTTGATTTGTGTGTTTGTGTGCCGGCTTAATCAAGACTAAAGCATGAAAATAATCCCTTGTTTGGTTATATATGTCATGTTGTATGTTGAATGAGCTAACATACTTGTATGCCGGTGTGGTCTAACATAGAGTAAAGACCGACTCATGGTGAGTAACGTTTGGCTAGAGACCCATAGATCGGGTCGATGCTTATGATAACGAAAGCGTGCAAACACACAAACTATCCGTTAAAGTATAACGATAACACAAACATATGAGCTCCCTAGAATGTGAGGAGATGTACGGGTTGAGTAATTACCCGATAACGGTTAGTAAACCATAATGACACAATCCACGAAACAAATGGGAGTGGAAAGATAAGTGAACCTACTTCAAGAGGATCAAAGATAGTCGAATGTGAACCAGTAAAGAAGGTAAAAGAGACCTAAGGGATTAGTAGCTCCCTTGTGACATGTCGACCTCCTATATGGATTTTACCCGATATAAGAAAATACCGAAAGTTGATAAGTGAAAAGTATGGGTAACTCTTAAACCTAAGATTAACCGAACTCAAGTAATGTTCTCAAAGTCATTATAAACATCGAGAGTGATGCTTCTAGGCTAATTACATAATATTATTATAACTCCGAGAGAGGAACGTATGGGAATGCAAGTAGTCCGAGAGTAGTCGGACCTAATAAAAAGAGATAGGAACTAAGAGAGAGTTCCGTGAGCTAGTTGAACTTCCCACCATGCTAGACCAGAGTAGGGTCGAAACCGGGGAAGTAAGACTATGCTCGTGAGCCTTGAGTTTTGGCCTAGTATGTATTAAGAGTAACAGCGTGACGTAGGAGACCTGGTGTCTCGAGAATCTATAAGAGCTTGATATAATTAACCCAAGAGTGTGGGTGAGATAAGAGTATAAATAACCCAAGAGTGTGGGTGAGATAATGAGTATAAATAACCCAAGAGTGTGGTGCTAAACGAAAAATTGTAGGATAAACTATATATAAAAAGAATAAAATAATAAACTAAACCTACAACTCTACTACGGGCAGCAAATAAAAAACCCGGTCGGAGTATAGTGTAAATATATACGACCGAGAGAATCGTACCCAAGGGACCTATGGAAACTAGTCCTAATCCGGGCAAAAGCCTATTCTATAACAAGGGGGAAAAGTAAATGTAAGTACGAATTGAGAAACTATCTAAACCTAAACTAAAATAGTATTTATAATGATTCTACCCCAGATTCGAAATGGCAACATCATAAAAACACAATTGAACACCAAGGGAAAAGAATAAATTCTGAACCAACCAACTTTTGGTAATGCCGGATACTATGCCGGACCAAATGAACCCGGCAAAGACAAGATCTTGAATGTGCCGGACATCTTGTACCCGGCATGCCATCCGGCCTTACCAAAATGTCAATTTACTCTTCCAGTTCGAAGCCGAAATAAGCACTGCCAAATCAGTATCGAAAACTAACAATATCTAGGTAATCAACGAACCGAAAAGGGGAGAATTCTAAGCCTTAAATTTCATCCTTTAAGTTATAAAAGACAAATAGAAAGACCACTTGGAATTCCTCAACCTTTCTGCCTTACCAAGGTCAGAATTCGAAATACTTGGAAGAAGAACAACTTCATTCCTAATTGCAATAAACACAAAATTCCAAGTTGAACTTATATCTTTTATTGAGTGAACATATGTTTACAAAGAGAACCATTTCTAACCAGAGAAGACAAAGAATTCCTACTCAACCATCTACACCAAATGCAAGAAGAACACAGAAGGACTAAGGAAATGGCCATAGCCTTAACCCAAAGGGGATTCTTCTCTTCGCATGGATGATCGGGCAGAACTTCCTTGGACACCAACACATGGAATGGAGGCGGAAATGGAATAATGAATGGAGTGTATATGGGTGTGTTGAAGTGTGTTCAATGATGTAGACTCTCGTCCTATTTATAGGGCAATTGTGTCTGTTGCCGGGCGTCGTGCCGGATGAGGAGTAGCCGGCACATGTGGAAAACGTGCCAACTGCTCAATGGTCGAAACAGCAAAAATCCGTGCGAAACAGTGCTTATGCCGGGTAGGATATACCCGACATCATACCCGGCAACAGCCTAATCACCAACGGTCAATAACTGCTATCGCTTGGTCAACCGTGGCGTCTCTTTACTTATGCCGGATGGAATCTACCCGACATTGTGTCCGGCAGAGCCTCTTTCATGATCTAATCTTGTGCCGTGCAGAAGTAATCCGGCAGGGAGTCCGGCATCAATGAACTTTTGGCTAGAAAATCATCCCTTGCACAGAAAAACATATAAAAACATAAGACTGAACTAATAAAACACTTTAATACCTAATATAGCACAAATAACTTATATATAACCTAATTTAGATAAATATAATACTAAATCTAACACCTAAAATATGATAAGTTTGCGGCTTATCAAGGCCCTACACTTACCTTTTGCTAGTCCTCGAGCAAAACAAGATTAGAAAGGACTAATTACTCATGCACAAAACAAATAAACTCTAGAATGAAATGTAGATAAATATTCTCAACTCTCTGACTTTATTTCACAAGTATCACTTAAACCTCCTTATTCCATCAGTAACATACTAATGGGTATAAAATAAGGAATTCCAAAACCGAACAAAAACTTTTGGGCTATTTTGCATAAGGGATTTGTAATCTCTCCTTTTTCCGGTTTCCATCATTCAGCTCTATTTTTCAAGAGTTTCTGAATGTGGCCAAGACAATCATCGATGGTTTTTATTATTCAGCCCTATTTTGCAAGGGTTTCTGAATCAACCATGATTTTTTTCTATATTGAAGAATGGGGAATTTAGGAGAAAAATAAAAGGAAAAACTCTCGTTTCTTGCTTTTATTCTGAGGCAGTTCATTGCAACCTCAAGGAATATACTGCTTTTCCTTTGGAAGAAGATTTCTTTTCTTTCTTTTTTTTTCTTTTTCTTCTTCTTCTTTCTTTTTTTCACAAAAACCCTTTTTAAGATTTTCACCCAAAAGATTTTTCACAATTTGGAAAGAAAAGAATAACACCCATAAGTACATAAAGGAAAGAATTAGGAGAAAGATCATGTACTCATGTTAATAAAGAGAATCAAAAAGTTAAAAACAGGAATCTATAAGTCATTAGAGAGCTTACCTCTTGAGAGAACAAGCTTTTAGTCATTCCTAATCTTATCTCAATCAAAAACATGCAAAAAGTTTAGTAAAACATTGATAAACTTTAAACTTATTATATCAAATATACTAGTGATTTATTTTCTATATATATATATATATATATATATTTAAAATAAAAATATTTTTTTTAAGGGGGACCCTGCCCTACACTTGGCAGGAACACTGTCCCCAGTGTTCAAAAGAAAAATAAAGAAATAAGGAAAGGAAGTGACTCCCCTGCGGTGAAAGAAGACCAGATGCGTGGGGCTGCCCTACACTTAGCCTTCGGCTACTTGGCCTAGTGAGCAGAGATCTCGATAGAAACGAAGATCGATCTCGCATACTCCCGTTGATCAATTTAGTGTTGGAGACGGGAGTTGACCAAGTGGTCATAGTTGAGCAAAAAGTTGCTGCATTTGCAACTGCATCGACTTATGCTCCATGCGAATGGTCCAGAACTTTTGCATTTCCAATCTCTCAGGCGTTGTAAAATCTTGGAATTCGGTGCTCTAGGTGTGTGGTCGTGCACTAACCACATTTGCCTGCTGAGGAAGAGAGTCCTTGCCATTCGCCGGTGGTTTTGATTCCATTTGTGCAGGGAGTGCGTTTATTGGTTCCGTCGTTGCCTTAAGGAACGGAGAAATGTTCTTTGTCTCCTGATCGCGGTCAGATAAATCTTCATGAAGATTATGTGATCGGAGATGCATTCACCTTATTTCCTTAGGAGGAGCCACAGAAAACGTTATAAATTCGTAATAATAAAAGAAAAAATATAATGACATAATTAAAATTATGAAAATACAAGGAAAAATAAAGTTTTCGTTCTGCCGGACATAGTGCCGGGTGACTCTTACCCGGCAGTGGACTTCCTCCAATATTGCCGGGTTTATACAACCCGGCATGTTGCCCGGCGTGAAATAAAACTCGAAAAAATAACTTAATTAAAGACATTAAGTGCAGAAGATAATCAAAATTGATGCAAGAGGAGATCAGTCCTAACTGTCCCTCCTATTTACGACAATAACATTGAGAGAATTTGCGCATGCCGGGTGACATGCCGGATCAACCCCGTCCGGCATAGGACTACCTCCGAAATGTCGGGTGAAGGACACCCGGCACAATACACGGCACATGCAAACTCGAAATTCAAAATAAAGAATTATAGTATAGGAACTAATATAATAGAGAAATAACGGAAGGGGTAGACAATAATGCATTTAAATTTGTAAAACCCAACAACGTATGAAATTTTGAAAACAATTTGAACATGCCGGACATGATGCCGGGCCAATCCTGTCCGGCACCGGACTTCCTCCGGGTTTGCCGGGTTACAGATGCCCGGCACTTCGCACGGCACATTCAAATCTGCAAAACTAAGTGCGAAAATAAATTAAAGAATCAAGGAATCAAAGAATCAAAGAATAAAGAATAGGGAATAAAGAATAGGGCGTTTTACCGAATTTAGGACTTGGACTAATTCCAAGTCCCCGGCAACGGCGCCAATTTGCTAAACGAAAAATTGTAGGATAAAACTATATATAAAAAGAATAAAATAATAAACTAAACCTACAACTCTACTACGGGTAGCATATAAAAACCCGGTCGGAGTATAGTGTAAATATATTACGACCGAGAGAATCGTACCCAAGGGACCTATAGAAATAGTCCTAATCCGGGCAAAAGCCTATTCTATAACAAGGGGGAAAAGTAAATGTAAGTACGAATTGAGAAACTATCTAAAACTAAACTAAAATAGTATTTATAATGATTCTACCCCAGATTCGAAATGGCAACGTCATAAAACACAATTGAACACCAAGGGAAAAGAATAAATTCTGAACCAACCAACTTTTGGTAATGCCGGATACTATGCCGGACCAAATGAACCCGACAAAGACAAGAATCTTGAATGTGCCGGACATCTTGTACCCGGCATGCCATCCGGCCTTACCAAAATGTCAATTTACTCTTTCTAGTTTGAAGCCGAAATAAGCACTCCCAAATCAGTATCGAAAACTAACAATATCTAGGTAATCAACGAACCGAAAAGGGGGAATTCTAAGCCTTAAATTTCATCCTTTAAGTTATAAAAGACAAATAGAAAGACCACTTGGAATTCCTCAACCTTTCTGCCTTACCAAGGTCAGAATTCGAAATACTTGGAAGAAGAAACAACTTCATTCCTAATTGCAATAAACACAAAATTCCAAGTTGAACTTATATCTTTTTGAGTGAACATATGTTTACAAAGAACCATTTCTAACCAGAGAAGACAAAGAATTCCTACTCAACCATCTACACCAAATGCAAGAAGAAAACACAGAAGGACTAAGGAAATGGCCATAGCCTTAACCCAAAGGGGATTCCTTCTCTTCGCATGGATGATCGGGTAGAACTTCCTTGGACACCAACACATGGAATGGAGGCGGAAATTGAATAATGAATGGAGTGTATATGGGTGTTGAAGTGTGTTCAATGATGTAGACTCTCGTCCTATTTATAGGGCTCAATTGTGTCTGTTGCCAGGCGTCGTGCCGGATGAGGAGTAGCCGGCACATGTGGAAAACGTGCCAACTGCTCAACGGTCGAAACCGCAAAAATCCGCGCGAAACAGTGCTTATGCCGGGTATGATATACCCGGCATCATACCCGGCAACAACCTAATCACCAACGGTCAATAACTGCTATCGCTTGGTCAACCGTGGCGTCTCTTTACTTATGCCGGATGGAATCTACCCGGCATTGTGTCCGGCAGAGCCTCTTTCCTGATCTAATCTCGTGCCGTGCAGAAGTAATCCGGCAGGGAGTCCGGCATCAATGAACTTTTGGCTAGAAAATCATCCCTTGCACAGAAAAACATATAAAAACATAAGACTGAACTAATAAAACACTTTAATACCTAATATAGCACAAATAGCTTATATATAACCTAATTTAGATAAATACAATACTAAATCTAACACCTAAAATATGATAAGTTTGCGGCTTATCATGTGGGTGAGATAATGAGTATAAATAACCTAAGAGTGTGGGTGAGATAATGAGTATAAGTAACCCGAGAGAATGGGTGAGTATAGTACGAGTAGCCTATGAGAATGGGTGTGTATATGAATAAGTAACCCGAGAGAGCGGGTGAGTTATTGAATGAATAACCATGGCATAGTGAGGTATAACCCTCATGGCCTAAGAGTAATTGATTCGACTAACAACCTTGCTATGTTAGTTAGGGCTGGTATCCCATGATTGATTGTCGAATCCTTGCGTAGTGTACATATATAATGTATTACTGTATGCATGTTGTTTGACTAAAATGAACTCCATGTATATCCGACAAAGTAGTCGGCGTACCCCGGTTAGCGCTCGGGGTATGCGAATTTCATATGCAGCGTTAAGCTGAGCCCCTAGGGGCAACGTTTTTATTTTTCAGGTACACCGAAGATGTTACCGTTCGAGAGTAGGACGGGGTCAGTGGGTTGCATGGGTAGTTAGATTTAATTACTTATGTATTGAAAGAGGTGTAAGACTGAATATGTTGTCAGCATCCATATATTGTAGACTCGGCATAGTAAAGAAATGATTTGAGTAAAGTATCTGTAATGTGTACTCGGTAGTTCCAGTTCATCAGACCGTTACGGTATGTAAGATAGGCCTGGTTAGCCTTATGGGTGGCTAACAGCGTTGTTTCACCTCGTTGTAATTAGAGTTCCGCTGCGTAAGTAAGAGCATTTAGTGACAGTTTAAGAGGTAATGACGAGATTAACGGTTGGGGTGTTACAGTATACA
>CM041779.1:160315352-160451491 GCA_023374045.1 Limonium bicolor
TACCCGCACCTAGAGAGCCGAATTGGCTGAAGAGCGTAGCTGACACGCGAGTACCTACCTATGATGGAGTTGCTGACCCCACTGTCCTGGAGAGATACATTGTTGAGCACGAGAAGGCCTTCGATGCCATACATGTGCCTGCTGAGCACCGAGTCGATATAGCAGCCTTTCACCTGAAGGACGCTGCCAGCACGTGGTGGAGGTCCGTGAAGGCACATTATCTTGCTATAGAGGGTTTTGGATGGACTGGTTTTGTGGAATTGTTGAGAGAGAAGTACTATCCTGCTCATTTGAAGCAGAGGAAGAGGGAGGAGTTTGAGGCCCTGAGGCAGGGTAGTATGACAGTAGATCAGTACTACTCCTTGTTTATTGGGCTCTTGGACTTCGTCCCAGGAGTTGTTTATTCTGATGCTGTGAAGGTGGAAAATTTAGAGGCGGGTTGAGATATGCTATTAAGGCCGCCATGGGTGCTACCTTGTACCCTACGGTCCAGGTAAAAATTAATTGACAGTTATACCTATAACTCAGTTTGATTTATTACAAGTTCGGGGAACTCATTGATGTATACAGGAGTGTTATGACGCTGCTTCTCGCTGAGATGATGGTGAACAGCCGGGAGGACGGCCAGGGGCAGAAGCGTAAGGCCCCAGAGAAAGAGGCGGAGACTGAGGCTGGAAGCGGAGGCAGTAAGGGCTGGAAGTAAGAACCACCTTAAGTTATTTAATCCATTTAAATTACTTACTTACTGCCTGCTTTTATACCTGCTATTCCTGACACTTTGACGATCACAGGAAGAAAAAGTTCTCCTGGAGGGAGAAGAAGAAGGAGCAGGCCAGCCAAAAGGGCAAGGACAAGGTCCCGTGCTGACCGGGCCTACCTACGATGTGCAGCCTCTTAGATCTGTACCCCCTAAGGGTAAGCGATCTAACCTTGTGAATGAATTGTGTACTACACTACCCATTACCATCCTTGTATTAATCTGAGTGTGATATGATAATAGGTTCTGCACCCCAGCGCCACTTTCACTGCAAGCGCTGTGGTAAAGACCACCCGGGTGTCGACTGCACCGGGCAAGCGGTGGACTGCCACCATTGTGGAAAGAAGGGCCACAGGTCGTTCGAGTGCTTTACTAATCCAGATAGCCGAGCGTACCGCCCGCAGAAGGGGACTCAGAGCGCACCTGCTGGAGGAGGTGGAGCTCGAGGTGGCCAGAGGGGGCCGGCGCCCCAAGCCAGAGAGGGCAGCAGCATCAGCAGCCACAGCAGCAGAACCAGAACCAGAGGAACCCGCCGGGCAACCGTATGCTGAATGCAGCGGGAGCTTCAGGCGCTGGCACTAGTACCCAGCGCGGTGAAGGTTAGCATTTGAAACCTTAACCATTGTATGAGAGCATGACTAAGTGTTAAACGCTTTACCTTAGCATGAATGTGTGTTTAAGTTACCGCTTTAGATGAACAACTTACCTAGGAAACCTGTTACCTCTTAGGAGATTTCGACATCTGCTATCCCACACTTACAAGACAGAGATCACCTAGACCCGTGGAAGAAAGACGGGAGTACCCTAGTGAGTTGTGTCATGTAGTCAGACCGGGCATGATACTTCTCAGAGAGTTCCTAACCCTAGATGAGCAAATCACCATAGTGAATGAGTGTAGAGCTTTGGGTAAGGGCATAGGAGGCTTTTATACCCCTGTATTTAATAGTGGTTCTAGAATGAAACTGCACATGATGTGCTTAGGGAAAGATTGGGATCCACAAGCTAGGGTTTATCGAGAGGTGAGGATGGTAGGTGACGTATCTATACCTAGGATACCTGAGAGTTTCCTTACCTTGGTGAGAAACGCAATGGATATTGCTCAAGACTGTGAACTTATCCATTACCCGACATGACACCTGACGTTTGCATCATCAACTACTATGAGCAGGGAGGAAAGCTTGGAATGCACCAGGACCGTGATGAGACGACCGAGTCCATCACCAGAGGAATACCGGTTGTGTCATTCTCCATCGGCGATGATGCTGAGTTTATCTATGGAGACCAGAAGAGGATGGATCTAGCAAGCAAGATCATCCTCAAGTCTGGGGATGTGTTGGTATTTGGTGGAGAGTCGAGGCTTGTATATCATGGTATTAAGAGCATTAAGCTCAATACCGCACCACCAGCCCTAGTGAATGATACCCACATCCGACCTGGCCGTTTAAATTTGACCTTCAGACAGTACTGATGTAAAGTAGTAGTTAAGTGTGTAACCTTGTATAATACAGTTGGAATGAATGAAATAAGAGTTTTCTACCTTCAAGTATATGTGTTCAGTTTTGTTGATACCGATAATTCATAACTTCAGGCTATAGAAATGGAAAGGAGGGTACCATCTGCATCCTAGACATGGCGCAAGCCAAGGAGTCTGGTAATGTCATCACAGGTATGACAATTACAAACAACAGTAAATTAGTGATTTATTGGGACTCGATGCTAATACGAGAGGTGATCTCAGGTACCTTTCCTATTGATGGTGTTAGTGCTTCCGTATTGTTCGACTCAGGGGCTTCGCATTCTTTTATTTCCTCGCACGTTTGCTAAGAAGCTGGGGGCCACCCCCGAACAGCTTTCAGACTTTTCAGTCACCCTTCCTTCGAAGGAGAAAGTAGGTTGCACCAGACAGTATACAGGGTTAGAGATCAGCATTATGACTGAGACCTTCCCCATTGATCTGATTGAGTTCAAGAACTTGGGTTTTGACATCATAGTGGGCATGGATTGGCTACAGAAGCATAGGGGCCGCCTTCATTGTGCAGAGCATCGACTACTACTGAAGGGGCCGAGCGGCAAGACAGTGTCATACCGCAGTGTGAGGAGAGAGCCGACTGTCAAGATCGTGTCAGCATTGTCCCTGATGAAGGATGTTAGGAAGGGCCGACAAGCCTTCCTCTGTTATGTACAGGACACGAGACAGAGCGACGTGACGGACGTAGACATTCCAGTCGTGGTAGATTTTCCCGACTTATTTCCTGATGAGCTGCCAGGCATGCCGCCTGTGCGCGAGGTTGAGTTCGCCGTCGACTTGTTGCCAGGTACGGGCCCCATTGCTAAGGCACCCTACCGTATGGCACCGGCTGAGATGAGGGAGCTGAAGCTACAGCTGGAGGACCTCCTCGACAAGGGATTCATTCGACCTAGTGTTTCTCCTTGGGGTGCTCCAGTGCTGTTCGTCAAGAAAAGGACGGCAGTATGCGACTCTGCATCGACTACCGCGAGCTTAATGCGGTTACAGTCAAGAACAAGTACCCATTACCACGATAGATGATTTATTTGATCAGCTGAGAGGGGCCAGTGTGTTCTCGAAGATAGATCTCAGATCTGGCTACCATCAGATTAGGATTGCAGAGGGTGATATTGAGAAGACAGCTTTCAGGACACGGTATGGACACTACGAGTTCACCGTTATGCCATTCGGATTGACGAATGCGCCAGCCATATTCATGGACTTGATGAACCGCTTTTTTAGAGAGCATCTTGATAGTTCAGTTGTAGTCTTCATCGACGATATTCTGATCTATTCAAAGACCAAGGAAGACCATGAGTTACATTTGAGACAGGTGTTGAATATTATGAGAGAGAACCAGCTGTATGCCAAACTCTCTAAGTGTGAGTTCTGGTTGGACAGCGTGTCATTTCTAGGACACATTATATCAGCTAGCGGCATATCTGTAGATCCTGCTAAGATTGAGGCAGTGAAGAGTTGGCCAAGGCCGAAGACAGTCACAGACGTCCGTAGCTTTCTGGTTTTGGCAGGGTATTATCGAAGGTTCGTGAAGGACTTCTCCAAGGAGGCCAAACCAATGACTAATCTAATGAAGAAGGAATCCCAGTTCTTATGGTCTGCAGAGTGTGAGCAGTCCTTTCAGACGCTGAAGGATCTCCTGACATCGGCGCCCGTTCTTACTATCCCTGAGGGCACCGATGGGTTCGAGGTATACTGTGATGCCTCTGGAACCGGTCTAGGCTGTGTGCTTATGCAGCACGGGAAGGTAGTTGCTTACGCATCCCGACAGCTGAAAAAGCATGAGGTGAATTACCCCACACATGACCTTGAGTTAGGCGCAGTAGTCTTCGCTTTGAAGATCTGGCGACATTATTTGTATGGTGTGACAGTCACTATCTACTCTGATCACAAGAGTCTACAGCATCTCTTCTCTCAGAAGGAGCTGAACATGCGACAGAGAAGATGGGTCGAGTTCTTGAAGGACTACGACATAGACCTGAGGTATAAAGAGGGCAAAGCAATGTAGTTGCCGACGCCCTGAGCCGCAGAGCTCATTCATTATTTACACTAGTAGCGAGCAGCAGTATGATTGATGAGATACGAGCTGCATCAGGAGAGTGATCACTATTTGGAGAGCATCAAACAGAAAATGTCAGAGGGTTGTTTTGAGAGACAGAAGTATGATTTCGAACTGTGTAATGATGGCATGTTACGACTGAATGGCCGATTATGTATTCCGGAGTCGTCTCCTGATCTGAAGGAGAAGATACTCCAGAGGCTCATTGCTCGTCCTTATCCGTCCACCCTGGTTCTTCGAAGATGTATAAGGATTTGAAAGTTCATTTCTGGTGGAGCGGGATGAAGGATGTAGCTGAGTATGTGGCTAGATGCTTGACCTGTCAGAAGGTTAAGTTTGAGCATAGGAGACCCGGAGGTTTAGTGCAGTCTATGCCTATTCCTTGTTGGAAGTTCGAGGACATCTCGATGGATTTCGTTGTCGGTCTCCCACCGACTAAGGGAGGACTGAACACGATTTGGGTCATTGTGGACCGTCTGACGAAGGTGGCAAAGTTTGTTGCTATGAAGGATACCTGGAACGTTCCGAAGTTAGCGGACTTGTTCCAGAAGGAGGTGATCCGGCACCATGGTGTGCCAAAGACTATTGTTTCTGATAGGGACCCTCGATTTTTGTCCAGATTCTGGGGACAGGTTCAGGAAGCCTTGGGTACAAAGTTGAAGCTTAGTACGGCGTTCCATCCACAGACCGACGGTCAGAGTGAGAGGACCATCCAGACACTGGAGGACATGCTGAGAGCATGTGCCTTAGATTTTCAGGGGAGCTGGTTAGAGCGTCTACACTTGATAGAGTTCGCCTACAACAACAGCTACCACTCCTCGATACAGATGCCACCATTTCAGGCACTTTATGGTAGACCGTGTAGGACTCCCTTATGCTGGATGAGGCCAGCGAGACTACGCTTCTAGGACCGGAGTACCTAGAGCAGATTAAGGAGGATGTCCTACAGATTCGAAAGAACATGAGGGCAGCTCAGGACCGGCAGAAAGCAAATGCGCACACCAAGAGGAGGGACATTGAGTTCACTACCGACGATATGGTATTCTCAGAGTGTCACCCATGAAGGGAATATTCCGGTTTGGGCAGAAGGGCAAGTTGAGCCCAAAGTATGTTGGACCTTATGCGATTAGGGAGCGAGTGGGCCCGTTAGCCTACAGACTGGACTTACCAGCAGAGCTCGGGAGGGTGCACAACGTCTTTCACGTTTCACAGTTGAAGAAGTATGTGCCCCATCCATCGCACGTTTTGCAGCCAGAGACTTTAGAGTTGGACCCCGCTCTACGATATGAGGAAGTACCACTCCGCATTCTCGATACGAAGACGAGGCAGACTAGGAACAAGACCGTTAGCATGGTCAAGGTTCTCTGGTCGAACCATGAGGTGGAGGAGGCTACATGGGAGTTAGAGGACTCCATGAGAGCGAAGTACCCAGCACTCTTCGAGTAGTAGCTGTGATACTTGTACGGGTTCGTGGTCAAACCCTTTTTAAGGGGGGTAGACACCACTTGGCTTGCGCACATGTTGTGCATTAGGTCTTGTTTTTTTGTATGTTTTTGTTGGTATGCTGCGTCATACATGTTGTTTGGATGATTGTATGTATGATACATTTTATGTGTGTGCCTTAGTGCACCTGGTTGAATATATATATAGTACCGCTGAGTACTTTTGGTTGATGTGTTGGATGTGCACCTTGTTTAGTGCTGTGATGTGAATGAGTTTATAACATGAGTTTGGCTTTTAATATATGCTGTATGTATAGACTAGGTCTGAACCTAGTGGGAGTTACTCCCTAGCAATGGACTGTTTGGTTACTTAGTGGAACTTGATTCCTTAGGTGAACTGTAGAGGGTTAAGGACTTCGGGACGAAGCCTTTTAAAGGGGGTAGACTGAAATACCCCTAACCTTAAAAATATAATTAAATGATCTATTAATGATCTAAGATGATAATAAAACATCTAAATATTATTGGGAACAATCTAAAAGATCTCAACAAGGCAAAACACGCCTTAAGATCGGTAAAGCCAAAAATGTGCTTTAAGACACCATAAAGATTGTATGACCTCAAATAGGATCCAAAGTGGATTCCTAAGTATTATAATGAAGTAGGAACAGAACAAAAAACCGTTCTCAAGGAGAACTAAGCTCAGGAACACCCTGTGACACAAAAATGTGCACTAAAACACCTTAAAGCACGTTTTTGTGAGATTGCCTTCTAAATTGATTTTTAATGGGCTTAAGAGTTATAATTACCCTTAAATATGATATTTTATCATATTATATCATATTAGGATTTAATTTCAGAAATTTATGAATTTTTACAAATTTAATATTAAAATATTAATAAAACCCTAAAGTGGGGCCCGCATGAGTCAAATTGACCAAGTATGGTCAATGGTCAAGTAATGACCCATTTGACCTCAAGGAAATCATCTGAAAGAGGGGAGGAGACAGCATACAATCATTATGGGACAAATTGATACCTAATACCAAATTAGAATAATAACCTTACCTTTTTCAATTATTTCAACCTTTCCACTCATTTCTTTCTCCTTGTCCGATCCCATCCTGCCCCAGCCGAGTTCCTCCCCTTCCTAGAAGCTCTCAAGTCTGGTTCTTGAGCATGGAAGACAGATCTAACTCCTAAGCTCTTAGGTAAGTATTTAAGGTCATTTTAGGCCATTTTTGTTGTTCTTTTTTTTCTTTCATCTCTTCACTACCTACACCTAGATTTCGTGGCTCATCAATTCCTATGGCTCATTCTCAGTGTCTAAGGTTAGCACACAGCTAAACTCGGTTGAAGCAAGTAGAGGGACCAAGGTGCTCAAAATTGCATTTTAAGGTAAAAACATACCTTAAGCCTCTCATCCTTCAAGCGGTTTTCTTCCTTCAATTTTTACGAGTTTATACACTCATAATCTTCATATTTACATGTTCATTCATTTGGTTAGCCATTTGGAGCAAGGTGACCAAGATCCAAGAATACCCTCTTTTAAGGCATTTTTCCAATGTAAAACCGAATAAGCAAGGTAGCTTGTTGTGATCTAGCTATTCCTATGTCAATATAGTGGATTCTGACACCTTGGTGGTGTTTTTGCATCTCAAGCGGCCTCCGGAGTATCCCCTAGAAGTTTCCTTGCAGTTTAAGGGCTAACACCTTGTGGTGTGTTTGATTCAGGCCGAATCCACCTAGAAGTTTCCTTGCATTTTTAAGGTGATTTTTGCCTTAAATCTTACATTAATTATTCCTTATGGTTAAGCTCAAGCTTGGAGTATAACCATATCTTGTTTTGGTGTATTAAACATGTCTAAATGAAGTGGTGAATTTTCCTACAAGTGACCGAGCCCATACAAGGAATAATCAAGGTATAAACACCTTAAACTTATGATTTTTATAATTTCTAAGCATATATATATATATATGGCCGAGAGTGAAATTATAAATATGGGTCATATTGACCTAAAAATGGAAAAAATGACTAAGATAAATTAAGCTAGTCATTTAAGAGATTTAATTAACATAATGGTCAAATTATGACATTATGTGGAAAAATAATTAAACCAAGGTGAGGCCGAGAATATATGCTATATTTTGAGACATTTATTGTGTAATTTATTTTGCAAGTTCAAGGTTGTAATAAGGCCATGTCATTAGGCCATTTTAATTTAAGTTTATAAGCTTATTTAGTTTTATTTATGCTTATAATTAAAATTGGGGCCAATTCGTAATTACTAGGAAATTAGAAAGCCGTGGGCTTAATTTAGAGCAATTTAGGGTTTTTAAATGAATTTAATAAAAATTATAACATTTTATAAAGTTTTGGGTCAAAATTGTAAAAATAGAAAAGTATAGGTTATTATTAGTGATTACCGAAAAATTGGTTCCCATTTGGTATTAGAAGTCAAAGTTGACTATATAGGAGACTTTGACCAAGTTTGGAAATTTTGAAATTAAAATACAACCTTATATTAAGATAAGTATTAATTTGTAAAAGATTAAAAGAGATGGGGCTATAATGTAATTTCCGAAAACTTGGGGTACTAAATGGAGTTTAGTACAAACCTTAGGTTATTAGGAATTTTAGAAATTTATTTGGTTAATTTGGAGTTTATATGAGTTATATAGTATAATATAAGATATTTTGTAAAATTGTTACAAATGGGTAACATATGTGGTAAAACCGAATTTAGAGGAAGTATAAGGTTAGTAATGATGTTTATAACCTCTTGGTATAGTTTGGTAATTTTTGGAGTTATATAAGGTTTTATAAAGAAATATGTATAATATTTTTTAATGGAATTAGAAAACTATGTATTATAAATTGGGATGGAATTGTGATTTATAGAAGTTTAGTGGTTATAATGGAAGCCGAAAATATAAGGGGCTATTTGGTATTTTATAAACAAAATATAACTATAGGTTATAATTGTTTTAATGACTTAAATGTCATAATATATGTTATATAACTATAATGTAACATTATATTAATTGTGGTGGATTTTGTAAATATTTAAGAACATAGGTGCTGTTCGGAAATATTAACATTTTTAAATGGATTTATAATATGGTTTTAATGTTATAAGAGTTATAACATTTATATATAAGAGGTATTCTTAAAAAGAATGAATATATATTATAAGATTACCATATAGAAAATAGTTCCACAGATACATACACATAAATAAATATATGTTATGGTGGAAAAATATAATATGGTTTAATGACCATGTGTTCTCATAATTAAAATGACATATGATAAAAGGGAAAAGAATTACAAACATTAGATGTGGAATTCTAATGTTAAGAGTATACATGGGATAATAAGGATTTATAATTCAAAGTATTGTTTACATATGAATTATACCACATTGAATTTAAAAAAGAGACAAACCTTAGAAAAATAAATACTAAGGTGAGATGCATAGTGCATGACAAAGGATCACACATGCAATAATGAAATAAACTATACGACATACAAGGGTGTGTTAAGTCACATGCGATAACAAGTTCAACAATAAGTATATTAATATACAAGGCAAACTACGCATGTAATGTAACACTTTTCCAATCTCGAGTTAAATCAAAAGCCCGACAAACATTGACAGTTTATAACGGGGGGTTAACCGGGAGTTGTTAGCGACGGTACGGGGTACCGTAGGATTGTGTTGTTGTACAGTATGCTAATCAGTAGCATTATGTATTGTTTAGACTAATAGAGACGACACACGGAGCATAGGATCTTGCTGATTCATACTCCACCGTAATACATCAGGGTGAACGGTATGTTGTTATGTGTCTCTGATTGTCTCTGAGGGCTTCCTCAGTTCAGACTTCTGTGTGATCTGTGATAAGATTGTTTGTCTGAATGTGATAATTAATATGCATGAATTGTATATTTATAGCTGCTTATTATTACTGTTGTTGAGTTAACAGTACCGGTTCGTATATATGGACCTATATATATAAAACGAACTAGCGGCTATAGTGCTATCTTATATGAAATATAAGGATCGTCAGAAAAACGTTGTAGCACTAGGATAATAAGATATACATATTATCCGAGACTTTTATACGGAGCATTGGCCTTTCTATACGCCGCTCTTGTATCTAACACTGGATCCCGAGTTTACAGACTCCGGATTGGACTAATGACCTTAGTCTGCTGTGTTAGGAAAATTTGGTAATGCGATGCGATGGAATAAATAATTAACTAAGGAAGGAAAGTAAAGCCAGGAGGATGTGGCTCTTGGTGCGCGCTGTGATCACAAAAACGATACCAGGATGTCCGCGTACGGGTCCGCAAGTATCAAGAAAATTTCCCGTGAGCTAGAATGGCTCGTTGGTCGGAGACTCTACCGTTGGAGTGGCTACTGCCGTGGGTGACCCGCCATAATATATGGGTAAATTAGAGACATGTCGTTTTAACGAGACATTGTCACTAGGTATAACTGAACAATTAAACAATTGAGACTTGTACAGGGCGAACATATTGGTTTCCATACCATGGACGAGACTTAATACTTGTTTATTATTCTCGTTGTTTCGCTTTGTTGTTCATTGGTTATACTTGTGGTTATTTTATTATGTGTTGATGGTTATGTTATTGTATGGATATTAATGTTATTTGATTTACAGTTTTAAATATTAAAACGGTATTGCATGTAATGAACCTCATGCTCTCGACCAAATAATTGAGGGGTCTTTGGGGGCATGACGGGGCATGTGATAACATACTCAGCAGGGGCTGATTCCATACCACAAACCATTTTCATGCAGGTGACTAGCTGGTGGGTCGCAGCGAGGCGTGACTATTGTGATATTACTGTTGGTTTAGACTTGGTACGGTGTGATACTCAGGTTGTTTTGGACTCGGGTTGTTTAACCGAGGTGTATTTGGTTTAGATGCTCACGGTCTGTAATAATTGGTTGTTGTTAGATTTGTTTTAAATTGTTTAAGTACTACTATCTATCTCTTGTGGTCACTGCGGGAATAAGTTTCGGATGTTGATTATCAGGTAACTCGTTATCACCCGTATGGGCGAGTGATAACTGTGACACCATTAGAACGACAATCTGTTATTTACCGCTGCGATTATATTATTTTTTTAGAAGCAGGATTAGTAGGGGTGTTACATGTTCCCTCACAAGGATGGGTGTTCTCCTCTGATTTGTATGTGAAGAAAGCAAGGAAAGAGTTTATAAGAAGCTGGGAAACTGCTACTTATACTACTCTATATTAACGGTAACAGCAGGATGATGTATGTATTTTTTTTCCTTATCGACATGGATGAGAGTTGAGCTCCGTATGTGGATGTTGCTACTGCATCAAGCAAGGTGTTTCTCCTCTGTTTTTTTTTGCATGAAGAAGCAGTGAGTAAGCTGGGGACTAGAAGTACGTGACCGGTAATGGAGAAGGAGTGTCAAAGGGGAAAAGAACTTACTGTGAGCTCGTTACAGCAAGTGAGTGCACTTGGATCTGTTCCTTCACAAGCTGGGCATCTCTTCTGGTTTGTTTACGTGAAGGAAACAGAAGAAGAGGCTTTAAGACAGGCTTGGAATATCACCGGCAAACAAGGAAGGGAAATAATGGGTATTTCCTTACCGAGCTGCACAAGAATGGAAGTTTAAGCTTCTGGTATAGACGATGCTAATGCATGGGTAATGAACGGTTCTCCTCTCTGTTTTGTACGTGAAGAAAAACAGGGATTTAGGCTAAGAGCTAGAGTATATCATCGGCATAACCAGGAGGGAAAGGCAGTGGAAGTTTCTTACCAAACTGATCAAGATACGAGAGCTGGGTTTTTTCTCTGCTTTCTGTACGTGAAAGGAGCAAGGAGAGGAGCTTAGAAGGAGCTGGGTCCTTTACCGGAAATGAGAAGGAAAGAATGAGTTGGGTTGTGCAGGTTTTTACCTTGAAAGAGCTAGTTAAATTGTTTCTTCTCTTCTCTGCTTTTTTTCTTTCCACGTAAGAGCCTCCTTCTTCCTGCTTCCAACTCGGTAGTATGGTCTAGATGGAAATGAGGATTTGTTACCCATTAAAGAGAGGAAGAAGAGATGAGAATTTTGATTCTAAAATACTTACCTTCAGAAGGTAGTAGCAGCCACGGAGGATCGGTGGAGCTTTCCTTTTTTTGAAGCAGCAGTAGAGGTTGGATGTTTTCGGTTGGAGGTTGAAGAAAGATACAGAGGTGGAAGAAGAGAAAAAAAAGAGAATCGACTAACAGGAGTAGGTATGGGTTGGTCAAGGTCGAGACAATTCCCTAGCGGTATTGGGAAGCTTCCCCATGTCTGAAATAATCTCTTGAGCTTAGCAGGGGTTGTCGGTCAAGTGGCTAGGGGTAGGTATGGGTAGAATTAGGTAGTTGTTTTAGTTATTACATACTACTTTTATGCATAGATCGGTGACTTATTTTTTTTCTTGTAGTTGTTCAGCAGACATAACAAGACAAGCGGGGGTAGGTAGCTATGGTGGAACAATTAGTTAGATTATTTAATATTATGTAGTAGTAAGATGTTACTCTATATTATGTGTATACATGTCATGAACTTATATTTTTTTTTGTCATTCGGTGGCTTGCAGGCGTTCAAATGGATAAGATGGGTACATTAGGTAGACGGTAATGATCAGATGAGATTGGAAGATATAGATAGCTTACTTAATATTATATAAAGAGACGTACTCACATTACCTTAATTGACATAATACTAGTTTTGATTCGTTGGTATAAGTTACCGAATTTGAGCACAGCTCATCCGGTTAGAGCGTTCAGGAGGCATACGAGAGGTACGGGGTTTGAACCTCGGCGGGAGTGTGATTGCTCCCTTTTTTTTTGGAAAAGCTATATACATGTTTATTTATTTATGTGAGACTATATAATACATCGTGTTATTAGTTAGATACGCGACCAGTTAATTTTGTTACGTTGTATATATACGACCCTTTTATTTTGTCGCGATTTAGTTATACGTAACTATGCGACGTTATTATTTATTATATACGACGTTGTCATGTTTTTGGACACGTATATGTCCGTACTAAATTTAATTGTTTAGGCCATAATTTAATTGATTATGTGTTCAATCCATATTTAATTAGGTAGGGGTATTTCAGGAACTCTCTCTTAGTTCCTACTTCATTCACATAGGTCCGAATCTCTTCGAACTTCTCACATTCCCAAATACTCCTCTCTCGGAGTTGTAACATATTTATGTATGTTAGTCTAGTGGCATCACTCTCGATGTCATCTATCATCTTGGGGAATTTCCTTAGGTTCTGGTTTTCTCATATTTAAGGGTTGCCCCAACATTTTGAATATTATACATTCGGGTATCTTCTCTTATCGGGACGGATCCTCATATTGGAGGTCGACTATCTCTTTTAAGGGATTTGGTGGTCCCGTATACTCCTTATTACTTTTCTCTTATGTTCATAACTTGAACTATCTTTGTTCTCTTAACAAGGGTTCTTTATACCTTTCCACTATTGATTGTTTCGTGGTTTATTTTGTCTTGGTACTCTAACCGTTTACGGGGTTTACTAATCCCGTACATCTCTCTCACGTTCTAGTGAGTCCATATAGTTGCCTTAACGTTATTCCCTAATCGACAGATTTCATGTGTTTCCCACGTTACATTATTTTGCGGGACGACCCTTTTCTATGAGTCACTAACCATACGGTAATTAACTACGTTTCGGTCTACAACACTATGTTAGACCACACAACCACACAAGGGAGGTTAGTACATGCAACAAGCATCAAGATACATATCAAGTGCGATAAATCATTTTCGTGCTTTTATCTTGTTAAGTCGGTACACAAGCACATAGCACACAAGCCGAGGGGACTCGGCAGGACACAAGTTGCAAGAAATCCATACCTTTCACCATGGAATTACTCTACCGTGTCATCTCATGTTCCTCGGGTTATTCTCAAACCACTAATAACATTTCAAGTGGTTTTATTAACATTAAGGTAATATGATATTTAAACGACTCATGCGCCCGCATTTAACCCCGTTGCCCCGTTACTCTTGACTTTGCTTAAGTGTTCTTATGTGCATATTTTTTCACCATCATTACTCTCCCAATGGTTTACTACTAATGCCACATTTTTTTTATTTGACCCGACCGACCCAGCCAAGGTCGGTCGAAGTCAGTAGGTTGCGGGTTCAAAAAATTCAACTCGACCGACCCTCCCAAGGTCGGTGGTAGTCAGAAGGCTCTGGGTTTAAAAATTTCAACTCGACCGACCCTCCCAAGGTCGGTCCTAGGGTCGGTCGAAGTTAGTAAGCTCCGGGTTCTGAAAAATTCAGCACGACCGACCCTCCCAAGGTCCGTCCTAGGGTCGGTCGAAGTCAGTCCCATTTTCCCAAGGTGTTTAATTACTCACTTGAACTCTAAAACACACCTAGACCAACCTTAATCCACACCCAATCATCTCCTAATCTTTCCACATGTTCCCACACATGTTTTAACACCTTAAACACTCCTTAAACACTCCTTAAACCTTCTTAAATCATTGCCCAACTCTTTTACCCAATCTTGGTCAATTCTACCAATTTCAAATTCTCACATTTTGTACTTTGCACACTAATGCATTTATAACCTTTATCCTAATGGTTTACACCTTGCCCTCAAGCATTTTGACCATTCTAAATCCTTTCTAACCATTTGCAAGTTCATTACTCAAGTTCATTCACCATTTCCAAGGTCATACCATCTAGTTCTTTCCTAGCTCTTCCAAGGCACTAAACATCAATTTGCTACATATTTTTGCACCATTCAATATGCTCCTTTAATCAACATCTTAGGGTGATTAACTAGCTTAATTTCATCCTTGTAAACACCTAGGTTCTCCAATTCATAAGGTCACCTAAAATGCTCCATTTCTACCGAAATTTCGCCATAACTTCGTTACTAATCTAGCATGTCCCAAATGCACCATCTCTTATTTCCTAATCAACTCACTAGCCACATCCTTAATGGATCCTACCAGCACACAAGGATTCATTCAAACCTCATCAAACACAATATAAGGCATTAATCTAAAATGCTTGGCTCTTAGGCCCTTAAATCAAACAACAATTCACAAATTCCTTCTAATCACAATCAAACACAATTTTGGTTCATATTTTGATTCATTTTTTATTTCTCCATCCCAAAATTTCTACAGCATTAAGATATTAGTTAAGGTAAGTTTTTTACCTTAATCTTCCAAGTTTCTCTTTTCTATTCTCCTCTTCTCTTTCTCATTCATTTTTGGCCATGGGCAACTGATAAGTGTCCAAATGAGCATGTTTTATGGGTGTATTTCATATGTTATATTAGCACTTTTCTTGCTCATTTCTCCACTTTGGTTAGTTTTCCTCTAGTTTATGTTTTATTGGTTATCTTACAAATTTATTGGTTAAACATGAGGAAAACCAAGCTAGGAGCAAAGTAGACGAAAGGACGAACGCATAGGCGTAAACGGATCTAAAAACGGAGCTCAAACGAAGAATCTGGAGCCTGTCGAAGTTTGCAGGACAAGACGAGACGAGAATACACACGTCCGCAACACGAACGCAAACTCGGACAGGGGAGTCCGCAACACGGACTCAACCACGGACAAAACATAAAAGCTTGTCCGCAACGCGGACTCAAACACGGACGCAAAATACACGCGCCCGTACCCCCGTCCGTACCACGGACGCACTCACGGACGCGACTAAAATGTGTCCGTATGCGGACAGAAACTCGGACTCCAACATGGACGCGTGTAAACGCAGCCTAGATCCAGAATTCACGCGACTGATTTCTTTCGGCACCGTTTTCTCCATTTTTGTCTTCTATTACTGCGTCGTTTTCTCTATTTCTTCTTCAATTACAGTGCCCACAATATTATCCATCTACTACATCAAACATATCAGGCGCCGCATCACCCACGCCTGCTCCAGCTGTGTCCTCTTCTTCATTTCCTCTGCTATAAAACCCACGCTTCTTCTATCTTCTTCATCATCCCACCTGAAATCCAAAAACTCATCAACGCTCATCAACTTCACTCTCCCTCCATCCAAATACCATTCTCCATCCATACATCCACATCTGCACTTCATTTCCATCATTTCTCATCACCAAATAAGCCTAACTCTTCCATTTTCCAGAAAACCAGATGAAGAAGACAATCTGCACAAAACCAGGCCGTGTCCGCATTTGTGTCCGCACAGCCCCCACGTGGACAAGAGATGTCCGTGTTTGTGTCCGCATTTGTGTCCGCGTGGCCCCACTCGGACAGGACCAACTTGTACCTGTTTTGTTCGTTTTCTTCGTTCTACCTATGAAATACCCCAAACCTTAGTATGTTTTTTAAACATTTAAATATGGTATATTAAGACTAAAAAGAGTCTTAGAAATATTAGTAAACAATTTAAACCATTGAAAACACAAATAAATGCCTTAAAGTCAATTAGGGCTAAAATGTGCTCTAAGCTTGGGATAAGCTTGGTTAAGACCTAGTGAGCTTACCAAGACCTTATTTATATATTAATGAACATATTAAACCAATTACCAAAGAAAACCAAGCTTGAAAACAAGTTAAAACACAAAATGTGCTTTAAGGAGTCTTAAAGCACATTTTCGAAAAATTGTCTTGTAAATGAGTTTTGAATGGCTAAATGTCCATCATTACTCTTTAATTAATATGTGTACTACTTAGTATCACATTTGGAAGTCTATATCAATGGGAAATCAAAAATTTTACATCTATGTGCCTTGTTTTAGTGAATAGTAACAAAATAAGCAAGTTTATAACACATGTTATTATAAGTGTGACAATTGGTCAACAAAGACTAAAATACCCCTTGTTATAATATGGGGGCCGGTTTTCTTAGTGACTCACCACACTTGCAAGGAAAAAATAAGCTAAGTAAAGAGTTAAAGTAAAAGCACTATTTGCTTTACTACTTAAATATCTCCAAAAGTAAACTTATCTTCACTTCTCATTTCCCTCTTCATTTCCCATGCCTCCAAGCTCTCTTCTATCTCTTCTCCATTCTCCATTTACGGTTTTGCAATAGTACCACACACAATTCCATCTTCAACCTCTTATATCTCCTAGCTGACCTCGCCAAATCAAAAACTAAGACCACTATTCTCTTTGTCTCATCAAGCTCTTCATTCCTATCTTCTCAAAATTCCAAGAGCTCCATTTCGGTGCCAAGAGGAATCTCCATGGGAGGAGCTTGAGCTCACCTTTTCACATATTATTGTTCTCCTTTGCTTCTAGGTAAGGAAACTCAAATAAAAACTCCATTTCCTTCATGTTTGTATGTTGACCGAGAATCACCATTGATGAGGTTCTTTATATTGCTTTGTTCTAGCTTCATTCCAACCTTTCATGGACTAGGAGGAGTCCTCTCTTGCTACATATCCAAACTCTCTTTTGTATCCAAGGTAAAACAACTATCTTAATGTTTTAAAACAATGTATAATCTAGGGTTTACAATGAGATGAAGCATAAAGCTTGTATACTCATTTTATCATTTGTATAATGTTTAGAATTTGACAAGCAACTAAAAGCCTTGCCGATTTAGTCAAGGAAACAAGAAAGAAGTTGTGAGGAAAAGAGGTAAATGTGCTAACCTAATGTGGTTTAAAGTCTTAGGAGAAATGAGCTTATGTTGCTTATTAAAATGATCTAAGGAGCCAATGGTAAATGACTTAGTAAAATGTTCTCAAGGAGACTAGTAAAAGGGCATATGTATTGTTGAGTGTATTTACAGGTCAAAGGCAAATATATTATGGAAATTCAGTGTTTAAGGTTTATGTTATTTAAGGGCCTAAGTGCCAAGCAATTTAAATTATGCACTATATTGTGATGTAGTGTTAAATGAGTGAAGTTTTGTGTATAAGAATGTTCTTGATGGATTTTAGTGTTCTTGATTGTTTAATGGTGAAAACAATGTGTTTTGGCTTGGTAATGTTCTAGGAGAGTTCATGTCGAAATTTAAATAATGTATAAGAAGTTTTAGGTGTTTAAATGAGTTTAGGAAGTAAAGAAGTGTTTTGAAAGGTTAAGTGTTCTACTAGTGAAAGAAGCATGCATTAAGGTATTTTAAGATGTAAAAAGGACTTAGGCAATGTTTTAGAGGATTTAGAGTGCAAATGAGTGTTTTGGGATACTTTAAGATCATGGTGAGATGGTGTTTAGGACTTGTGTAATGTTGGTGAATAAAGAAGAAGTGATTTGTTGCATGGAGGAGCTATAAACTTGTAAAGATGTTCAAGGAGTTTGGTTAGGAAGAAAAGATGCTTGGGAGATGATGTTATGGAGAGGAGAAAGCATTTTGGGATAGTGATTATCATAGGTGAGAAACACCATTTAGAAACCTTGTAAGAAATGTTACAAGTGTTGGTGAATTTTAAGAGAAAATTGAGTAACAAGTTAGACAAGGAACTAGGTGTGTTTAAGATGATATTTTGGCATTAGAATATACCTAAGATCATTTGGGAAGTTTATACATTTAATGAGTAAGGTGAACCATTGCAACAAGACTTAGAAAATGTTCAAAATGTAAATCTGTAGCAGTGGTCCGGGACTTAGATCTTGGATAATGTCCCGGACCATGCATTTAAAAGGGCCGAGGATTCTTACACAGCCTTGGTCCGGTACTTAGGATATGTAAGAAGTACCGGACCACCCCCTGATTTACCCCCGAGAGAATTTGCCTATATTGGTCCGGGACCTAGGACCCGTAAGAAGTCCCGGACCACCCCATTAAAACAGGCCGAGGGTTTTGTTAAGTGTAGGTCCGGGACCTTAGTTGAGGACCAAGTCCCGGACCACTTTAAAAAGTTAGTTTAAGGTTAGATAATGATGTCTAATGATGGGGATTAGTTAGTAATGATGTTATAAAGTTATATAAGGCATGTTAGGAGTGTAATAATGACAATTTAAAAAGGTGAGAAGTTATAACAAAGTGTGAATACAAAATAACTAGTTAAGTGAAGTAAAAGTTAACAATGGATTAGTACATTAATTAACCGACGTTACTAAATGCGTATAGGATCCTCCAACGGTGGAAACCAGTCGAAGCAAGGACCAAGGTATGGTTTTCTTGTAGTCTGTTGCCTACCGGTTTACACCGGCTTGTGTGTTGTTTATTTTTCTGTGTGTTTATGACGTTATAAGACTTAATCATGTGATGAGTTTACAGTTGTTCATATTATTGTGAGGTTATGATGTGACTCATTTCCCTTGTGTGCGTCTAACATGACTTACCACTTGTTGTGAATTGTTTGTTAAGTTCCACTGTAACTGGGAAGTGAGGAATCCAGTTGTCCGGTCATGCATGTAAGTTTAAGAGTAGATATCTGTATCAGATTCGACTCTTATGTTGTTAAGATTGTTCTCCTTTATTTGGCGTTCGATCTCCCGCTAGCTTCCTCCAAAGCTTACCTATTCTGACTTATGATCGGTTTAGTGGGAACATGTGTTTGTGTGGTGTGTTCGGGTCACAATATCCGAACCATCTGTGACTTAAGTCACTCGTTCGAATAACAGAACGGTAATGAGTGTGTGTAACGAGCTTAACATGAGAGTGAACCATTCTCTAGGCTTCTTATGTTGTTTAACCTTCTTGGTTTGTTATTGTGGGAAGTGTATCCACTGTATATGTGATGTTGTGCTATGCAATAATGTTGCTATGCCATATGTATATGTTATGTGTTAAAATGAATGCCATGTCATCATGACAATTAGTTGCGCGTATCCCGGTAGCCGATGGGCTGCGCGTTAACCATACCAGCCAAGGGTTGCTGACCCCCTCGGGGGCTCCATATTTTTACTGCAAGATGAGGATCGAGGAAGCAGAGTGGTTGTAGATCAAGGTTATGTCATACTTTTGATTATTTTGGATGTTGGGCCCGGGATGCGCCTGTGCTCTCGTGGCGTTATATTTTGGTACTAGTCGTGTTACAGTTGACAGTGGAGGTCATGTGTACAGTATACAGTGACAGTTTGTATTAAATACTCGGTATGTTGGTTATGTATATATATGTGTGGATGTTAGTACCTAATGCTCGGGAGTCTGATCATCAGACCGGTACACTTGTATTTATTCTGCCTTGTTAACCACGTGGGTGGTTGACGGCGTTGTAGCACCGAATCGTTTAGTTATTGTTTAGTTATTTTTCCGCTGTGATTTCATTTAATGATAAGTGCGTAGTAGGGGTGTTACAACCTATCTATCATCGTTTTGAGGTCGGCATAATCACGGAGACAAGCCCGGAAGCGAAACAACTCTCCCCAAATAGAGTTCTTTATTTCCTTAAACTTTACTCTGTTTTAATGTCTATCTTTACTCTATGTTTATTTCTGTCAATGTCTGAGTAAGGTTATATTTGTGCTTAGGATGGGTGTTTGACCCCAAATAATTTAGACTTACTTATAATATCGAATTTGCTTATAAATATTTGTTTTATCGCTCTAAATTATTAAATGCTTAAGAACTGATCATTTTTACGCATTTACGGTTTATCTTATTTCAATGATTTTGTAAATTCGAGAATAGACCACAAAGAGAGATAAACGTTAGATATTATCACCTTGGTTAGCTGATAAAATCCATCGCTGTTATAAAAGGAATTTTTGCTTAATGCTAATTAATGATTCATACTTTTTCTGCTAGTAAAGAGTTTATTGAATTAATTAAGAGTTGACCTTACCTATGCTTTAGGGAGGCCACAAGGTAAATTCCTAAACAGACAAATAGAGCAAATTAGGATTATAATTAAAGTCTAAAGTATATTTGGGCAATTCCACCTTCCTTAGCACATTTTCTATCCATTCGATACACAACAGTTTTATTTAAGCTTTTAATTGTTTTTATCTGTCTAAACCAAAAATACCAAGATTTCCACTGGCTAAACCCTCAATTTACATTTTATGCCCTTTTATTTATCTTCTTGCACATTTACTAACTTGATAATTAATTAGATAGTTGCAAAGTCTCTGTGGATACGACCTTGTTGTACTACAATGATTGGGTTCACTACCCATAGTTAGCAAGATAGTTTAACTACTATTTTGACCAACAGCAACGCAAGTGCCAACACTCTAGCCCAATGTTCAAAATGGGAATAATGAGTACTTATTAACTCCTTTAGATTATGAAAACAACTCATGAATTCAAGGGGAAGTGCTTAAAGCACAAAAGTTGGAGATTTACCTTAGAACCCTAGAATGAGGTTTTGGGAATGAATCAAAGAGGAGCTCCAATCCACCATTGAAGAATTGAAAAATATCTCAAGCAAGGAAAGAAGCAAGGCATTAAGAGGGGTAAAATCTGCCAAGGTAGAAGGATGAAGAAAATGAATTTTTCTTGAATCTTTTTTACCTTAAATGAAAGAGGAGACTCCAAGCTTCAAGAAACCCAACTTTCTCTTCAAATGGGCTATACCCATGGAGATAAACTTCAAGCTTTTGAGATTTTGAAAAGAGGGGAATGAAGCTCTTGATGAGAGGAGCAAGAATATGTGGTTTGTTTTTCATTTGGAGCTTTATTGAAGCTTGGGCAAGCAAGAGAATGGCAAGAAGCCATGGAAGCTTCTTCAAAAATCACCTGGCAAAAGGGAGGAGGGGGAGCCGGCTGGAGAAGGAAGAAGGAGGTGGGAAAAGAAAATAGAAGAGAGAGAGGGAAAAAGGGGAATAAGTATCCTTTTTCACTTTTTGCTTTTTGTCTCCTTTTCTTTTGCTAATTAGCTAGTTATAGAGAGAGAGGAGGGATGATTCCTCTTATAAAAACCGGCCAGCTTATATATTTAAGCTAGGGGCGTATTCGTCTTTTCGCAAGAAACGCCCGTTAATTACCCGGTTTGGCACTATTCACTAACCGGGCCCGTTTTCTAGATTTTTCTCGTTTCTTCGATTTTAATGGTTCTTAAGCTTCCATTAATGTTTAATTATAGTTATATAGTCAACTATAATTTTTACGGGTCTGTTTGACCACTTAAAATCACGTTTTCAGGTTTTCTCGAAAAACGTGCTTTAAAGCTTCCTTAGCGTTTTAACCCATTATTTGGATCCATTTTCTTCGGGAATTGTTCCCACATACTATTTTAGCATAATTAAGCCTTAGGAATCCATCTAGGACCCTAAACGAGGTCACACCACCTATAGTTAAATGAAAGAGGAGACTCCAAGCTTCAAGAAACCCAACTTTCTCTTCAAATGGGCTATACCCATGGAGATAAACTTCAAGCTTTTAAGATTTTGAAAAGAGGGGAATGAAGCTCTTGATGAGAGGAGCAAGAATATGTGGTTTGTTTTTCATTTGGAGCTTTATTGAAGCTTGGGCAAGCAAGAGAATGGCAAGAAGCCATGGAAGCTTCTTCAAAAATCGCCTGGCAAAAGGGAGGAGGGGGAGCCAGCTGGAGAAGGAGGTGGGAAAAGAAAATAGAAGAGAGAGAGAGGGAAAAAGGGGAATAAGTATCCTTTTTCACTTTTTGCTTTTTGTCTCCTTTTCTTTTGCAAATTAGCTAGTTATTGAGAAAGATGAGGGCTGATTCCTCTTATAAAAACTGGCCAGCTTATATATTTAAGCTAGGGGCGTATTCGTCTTTTCGCAAGAAACGCTCGTTAATTACCCGGTTTGGCACTATTCACTAACCGAGCCCGTTTTCCGGATTTTTCTTGTTTCTTCGATTTTAATGGTTATTAAGCTTCCATTAATGTTTAATTATAGTTATATTGTCAACTATAATTTTTACAGGTCTGTTTGACCACTTAAAATCACGTTTTTGGGTTTTCTCGAAAAACGTGCTTTAAAGCTTCCTTAGCGTTTTAACCCATTATTTGGATCCGTTTTCTTCGGGAATTGTTCCCACATACTATTTTGGCATAATTAAGCATTAGGAATCCATCTAGGACCCTAACCGAGGTCACACCACCTATAGTTGTGTAACGCTCATTTTTACGTTTTACGCTTTTTACGTGTTTTCTCTTTTCTTTTGGTTTTATTTCCTTCACCAATATTCTTTAGGCATCATTAGGCCTATAAAATTCATATTAGAATAATTTAATCACCATTTTTAAGTTCGGGGTATTTCAACAATAGAATATAAATGATCTTAAAGAGGTTAAAAGAGTTTATTTAACCATAATCGTACATTTATATAAACGTATGTACGTGTTAAAAATGGAATTGTTATACACCTTAAAGAAAGAAATTAAATAGCAACCATGATATTATATAATGTATAATTGACAAGGAGGTACATCAAATAATTACAAAGACATTATTAAAATGGTATGTAAATAGTAATCATTAATTTAAGAAGACTTATTAAGTAAGTCTTACTATGGATTATGTAATATGACCAATTTATAAGGTTTACTAAACCCCATTATACAGGGATAAATATCCCTGAGAATCTAAATCCAATAAATTTATATGATTTAAGGTAATACAGAACCTTAATCATATTTGGATAAAATTATAAGTTTGGAGATAATTATAGAGGAAAGAAGAAAGAAAATCAATTAAATAAAGAGTTGATTGATTAATTATGCTATAAATATATCTTGAGATTTAAGGGTATATTTATAAAGAGAATGACTTAATTAAGTGATGTATAACATGTAATATACATTATTACATGAGATAATGACATCAAATTAATATGTTGGAGTGTGGGTGGTTAAGTAACATATTAACTCAATTTAGGAGGACTTATAAACGTATAAATCAAATTAGCTTGAGCTATATTGGCTCGCTAACTTACAAATCAGAAATTAATAGGGTCCATTGTAAACCCAAATATTGGAGCCTCTCTACCAGCTAGACATCCTTATTTATTATCTTCAATTATTAATCTACTCACCTATTATTTTGGGGACTAACTGGTGTAAGGAACATACTTGTCAGCGCCTCTTCTCTTTTATTTCTCAACATTTATATACTTATTTTCAGATTTTGTAAACCCACTCTAGTAACATATATGCTCTGCCGCCAGACTCTATTTCTCTCCTTGCTCCCGCAACCCTAACTGACGAACCCAAGATCGCGCCTCTTCTTTTTTTTGAAACAAGATATATATTAGGAAATAAGTTTGAGTACAAGTTCCGGCATTATATCAGAGTCCATGACCCCGTCTTTTGTTCAGAACGGGCTTGGTTAGCAAGACTATGCGACCTAATATTAGCATCCCTAGGAGTGTAAAAAAATGAAACATCAAGGAATCGACTAGTAGATGCCAGAATTCTGTCTAGGATAGATGTTGTGGATGGCAGTAGAGATGTTGTGCCGCCTTGCTGAAGATAGTGAACAGTTGGTTGGCAATCTGACAGTAGCCTACAATTTCGGTGTCCAGATGAAACTGCAATATTGAGGCCATATTCGATTGAGTTTGCCTCCGCATCAGAGATTAAAATTGATGCGTTATGACCCTTGCACCCTGCTAGGAGGAGATTGGTCTCTGAAAAAACTACAGCAGCATAGCCAACTCTATGATGAGAGTCAACACTAGCATCAACCGACACTTCAATGTAGGCAGGGTGTGCTTGACGGTGATTTGTAATGCTGCAGTAGCTAAGGAGGACATATGTGAATCAGCTAAATGCAATTAACTAGTAGCTTGACACCAACCTTGAGCGAAATGCAACACATGACCGTGAGAAGCTTGGCATCGAGCAAACCAAATCTTCCAGAAGAAAGAGAGGTAGTTGACAATCATTTGCTTTGAAGCTTGATAGCAGAATTGAGAAAACCAATCTTGGAAAGCTGCATCTGAGAGTATGTTGGGTGGCAATACGAATCCAAAAGTTGTCCAAAGAGGTTGAACAGCTGGGCATTGATATAATGTATGTAACATTGTTTTTGGATACTTGCAAAAGCAACACGTGGCAACCATATCCATTTTGATTCTGTCTTTTATGACAGTTTTGCATGGTAGTTTTGTAGTTAAGATTTTCCACCCAAGCATCTTCACCCGCGGAGGAGCTTCTAACGCCTAAATCTTTTTAAAAACTGAGTTGTGAGTGTGAGATGTGGAAGTTGAGGGTTGATTTCTGAGTACGCAAACACAGATCCGCATGGTAAGCTGATTTGACCGTAAAGAGTTTGGTAGGTGATAGTCCCCAATACCAATGATCACCCGAAGCATAATCAGCAGATGAAGGATGAGGCAAAGAAATACGCATTATATCAAGAGCATCAGAAGGATCACACCATTGATTTAACAAACTGGTATTCCAAATATGTGGCGGACTTATCAAGGTTGCAACAGAAGAGAGTTGACGTACCATTGGGGGTATATTAAATGGAAAAAGCTTACCCCCTGGCTTGGAAGGAAGCCAGTGATCCATAATCTTGGTATTTTGACCATTAACAATTGCTCTTCTGCTACCAAATTCCATCAGGTCTTGGACACTCAGTAGTGCTCTCCAAATTGGGCTAGCATTAGAAGTTGGTTTGACCACCTACCAAGGTGTGGTTGACATGTATTTAGCATGATAAAATTTAGATAAAAGAGTTTGGGGTTGAGAAACAATGCGCCAAAGTTATTTTGCCAAGAGTGCACGATTGAAACTCTACATTTCTCGAAAACCCATTCCACCTGAAGCTTTTGGTTTGCATAACTTATCCCATTTGGTCCAATGAATAGCAGAACTTTTTGTACTCCCACCCCGCCAAAAGTTGTTTATCATCTATTGGATTTTTTTGATGGTGGTGCGAGGTAAGAGAATGACAGACATTGCATAGGTAGGAATCGCCTGGAGCACAACTTTAACTAAAGATGTTCTTGCGGTATGAGAAACCTTGTTCGACCATCTATCCTTTATATAATTGAAGATTGAGCATCTGTTCTTGCCTATGTTGCTGGGAAATCCCAGGTATAATCACAAATCAGACACCTGACGAGTTTGGAAGGAGCTGGTAATACTTGCCTTGACCGTAGGTGAAAGGCCGTGGGAAAGCATAACTGCAGACTTAGATGTGTTAATACATTGTCCTGATGCTTCTTTAAATTGATGTAGAGTGAGACCAAGTGCCTGGGCATTGGTAGGAGTTGCTTCCCCAAATATGACACAGTCATCTGCAAATAGCATATTGGTGATAGGTCGAACCAACCCTGGAAGATTGAAACCTTGAAATAGGCCAACATTAGCTGCTAAATGCAGAGAAGCAGATAAGGTTTCCATGCAGATAATAAACAAAACTGGAGATAAAGGATCTCCCTGTCTTAAGCCCCTCTACGGAGTAAAAAACTGCCCAGGATAACCATTGATGAGGATAGACGTACGAACAGAGGTGAGACATAAGCATACCAGAGAAATCCAAGAGGGATGGAATCCCATGTTGGTGAGGACATCTAAAACAAAGGTCCATTCTATACGGTCAAAAGCTTTCGACATATCAACTTTGAATGCAAAGTGGCCTTTAACCTTGGCTTTGGATCGGCGCATAGGATGTAGGATTTCATGAGACAGCAGAATTTGATCTGTTATGAGCCTGTTGTGGACAAAGGCTGCTTGATTATCAGAGATTACCAGAGGTAGGACTGCAGCAACCCTGTTGACCAATACCTTAGAGATAACTCGATAAACTGTATTACATAATGAAATAGGCCTGAAGTCTTTGATCGCAGATGCTCCTGGTTTTTTGGGAATTAGAACTATATGTGTGTCATTTAATGTTGAGGTATAACCTGATCATTAAGGAATGATAGGCAAGTGCGGATGAAGTCTTCGCTAATTATCGGCCACAATGTATGCAGAAATACACCATTTATACCTTCAGGGCCAGGAGCCTTATTTGGATTCATTTGATTATAGGCCTTAACGATCTCCTTAGCTGTGTAAGGGGTACCCATGGACTGATGCATATGAAAGGGAACTCGATCTGCTACACAAGCAAGGAGGTGTGGGTCTTGTTGTGGATCAGTAGTGGTAAATAGACTCTGAAAGTAATTTCTTGCAACTTGCTCAATGCCAGCCCATGAGTACTGTGAAACATGATCTTCTGAAGACAAACAGGTAATTAGATTTTGTCTTTGACGTGTTTTGTAGCGTGCAAAGAAAAACGCTGAGTTTCTATCACAACAAGCTATCCAAGATTGTCTAGATCTTTGTTGGAGACGAATTTCCTCTTGTAATAGAAGAGAGTCCAAAGTATGAGTAAGCTCATTCCATTTATCAATATTGCATGGAGTAGGTGGTCCATGGGCAACCAGCTACAATTCATTCCGCGTTTGATTCAGAACTTTATTTTCTAGCCAGATTTTACGCTTGCCCCATTGCTGAAGCCGCTTTCCACAGGCTCTGACCTTAGCACAATAACCTGAACCAGAAGATTGCCAAACAGACTGAACGATGGTTTTACAACTGGACTCCTGCGCCTAGCAGTTTTCAACTTGAAAGGCTTGGGTCCATGTCTAAATAAGGGTTGGAGGACCAATTTAATGGGTTTGTGATCTGAATGACCCCAAGGGGGATGATAGTTTGTGGCATTGGGAAACAAATGAAGCCATTGATCATTGCATAAGAAACGATCAAGCCTAATGCGGGAATCGCGATCCATCTTGCTTTTGTTTGTAAACGTAAACTTAGAACCTCTGAAACCTAAGTCCTGAAGTTTGCAATCTTGGAGACAGTCATGAAAATCTCATATAGCAGAGTTCAGCCGTGGACCTTTCCCTCTAAATTCATGGCTGTAAAGAACTTCATTAAAATCCCCCCTAACACCCATGGTCCTTGCCATTGCACATTAAGATACCGTAATAAGTTCCAGGTTTTCCATTTTTGCAAACTATCAGACCAACCATACAAACCCGAGAAACACCATTGCAATTCTCCAGCTACACCCACTACAACGTCCACATGGTGACTAGAAATACTTAGAACATTTACATCATAGTTCATATTCCAAAATAAAGCCACACCCGCTTTCCTACCTATACTATCACCACCTACCCAATAATAGTTGCGAAAACATTTTGCAAAAGATCGCAACTTAAAAGAGGAGAGCTTGGTCTCAGCCAAGAAGACAAAAGAAGGCGCTTCCCTACCGATGACGTTTTTGATACAGCGAATTGAAGCAACAGCACCAAGACCGCGACAATTCGCAGCTAATATGGACATTATTCTGGGCAATACTGGGTATCACCCAGCATCACCGATGAAGAGCCAGCCATGTTATCTCCCTTACCTCGCTTCGAAACTTCATCCAGACCATTGACTTCTCGAAGATTAGATTCCGAGGATGAGCACTCAAAAATTCAAGCTTGTGCTTACGACCAGCAGAAACAGAAGGCGAATGAGGTATCTCTCCTTCTTCCAACTCTGGTGTCTGGTTGATATCAACCATCATTGTGGCAGCATTATCTGTGGTAGCATCATGAGCAACAACCGGTATGACTGGAGGACGGGGTGGAGGAGAGGGTGGCCTGTTGTCTGATGTTTCCTCAGCACGCAGCTCATTTGTTGGCCAGGGTAAGCCCAAGTGGCCAGCTTTTAGCCATACCCCATAGTTTGCAGTCGTTCGTAGGTCAGCAGCAAAATAGTGGGTTTACCAGCCAAAGAAAGAGTGACAAAGCGTAAGATCGGGCGGGTGATATCAACTTTAACCTTCAACCGCATGTAAGAACCAGCTTTACGGCGGTTAAACTCCATGTATTCCATAAAAATGCCAATTTTATCTCCAAGACACTTCGCCACCATAGGAGTCATGTAGCTGAAAGGGACGTCGTGGACATGAATCCAAAAAGGGACCCAGCGGAAGTCATGGTCCTTTGGAGCTGTGATTCTAGCAACCTCAGACAGAGCAAGTAGACACCCATCATAGGTCCAAGGGCCTCGAGAGAGAACATCCGCAACATGATCTTCGTCTGGAAGTTGAAAAAGTAACTAACCATCTCCGAGATTACGGATTCACAGCTGATAAGGGCACCGCCATGCTTGAGAAAGGGTGCGCTGAAGTTGTTGCAGGTTTAGTGGTCGAGGCATAATCATTTTCCCCAGAAGACTACACTTAATAAGGGAGTCAACAGAGGATCGTTGAAGATGATCCACTTGGAGAGTCTCTTCTTCAGCAGCAGTTAAGGTTAAGTCGGCATACTTAGTGACGAGGTCATCAACTGGGACTGAGTTTGTTGCCATGAGTTTTGAAGGTATAGGAAGCTAAGAGAAACAGAGAAGCAACCGGAGAAGAGTAGAAGTAGTGGACTGTTGAAGGGTAAGGAATGAAGAAGATAAGCGATGAAAAGGTGTGGAATGGTAGTCGATTAACGATGGACTTAAAAAGGGCTTGAGGAGGAGAAGGCTAATCACATTTAGGAGTAGTCGTAGAGGTAATGATTGTTTGCATGAAGTAGATCGATAGATGTTAATTACTGGGGTGGGAAACATGTGGATGGATGAATTAGCCATTGACAGATGATAGGATTACCAGTCGAAGGGCCTTTGCATGCGATAGAAGACCAAGAGTTGGCGCAGATGACGAGGAGTTTCGCTTGAGAGAAAACCCACTTGAGAAAGAAAGCTTTTTCCAAATGTGGGGAGAGTTTAATGAGCCTTTTAAGATTACGCCTCTTCTATCCTTCTTCTTTAATCTAAATTTCTTCCTAGTTATTCTTCATTGGCAAACTAATTTTTTTTCACATACACCTTCTTGTTGCCCTTAACGGAAAACAAGGAACGTACTTACACCTCTCTTCATTTCATTCTCCTTTCTCTCTCAAACAGGAAGAACGGGAATTCATGTTTTGTGTCTTGTTTTCTCCCAAATCTAACCAAAATCAGAAACCAGTCCATTCTTCTTCTTTTCTTTCAAAACACAAGCAACATCCATGTTCTGCGTCTATCTTCATCCACTCTTCAATCTATTATTTTGAACCAGTCCTAACCAGTGAACAAGGAAGGCATGTTGTGCACCAGTTTTCAACCTCCTCTTATGTTGTGCTTCTGTTACAAAATCGCTACAAAAATACTGTTGTTCTCTGTTATGATTGCACACTATATTAGAATCTAAACAAATAGTACAGGTGAGATCTTGCTCTTTCTGTGACTTTTTTTTTTATATATATCCGAAATCAAATGAACACAATCGTACTTTTACTCTGTTCCTCCTTGCAAGCTGTTAAAGCTGGAAGTTTGAGAGGTAATGGGCGTGGGTTCGTTTACACCCAAACTGAAATAATTCAAGGTAGAAGCTCCATATTCTTTTGCAATCTTGTTTCTGATTCACACCCAAAATACCCAACCTTAACTCTTCCTATTTTCCTACCATTATCTTTATATGTTGGAAAACGTTAAAGTTGCCCAAAACTGGACAAAACCAGTAGAGACTACAGTCATAAAAAATTAACCGAAGTTGAGATTTTTTGGAGTGGTAAGGAAAATTATTCCTTGCAGTTGATGTCAAATTCAAGCTTTGTATTGTGTAATTGGTGATTGTTGTTGTATTGCACGTAAACGGTGAGTCTACAATTTCAAGGCGTGAATATGAGGATAGTGAATTTAAAAGTCATCAAGGGTTAATTAAACCTGAGTTAAGGTCATGGATAATGGAAGGTAAAGCGTGATTTGGGGATTGTTATGTTAGGGTAATTAGTACGGTATAAAAAAACGTTAATCTGGCAAAATAAGATTTCCAGTGTTTTGACTATTTTGGTGCATACATGATTAATTGTGAATTAGGATAATAAATATAATTTAGTGAATTTTGGCAATTTTTTTTGTAAATCAATACTAATATGATAAGAGTAATTATAGGATGATTGTGCGGTAACAGGTTAGTGGTTAGACTGACATTAATTAAAAGAATAAATAATGGAAGAGCTTATTAATGTGCAAATGTCGGTTGGATTGGTATCTTAATAGAAATCTGTTGTAATGTAAATTATAGAAGATAATGGTTGGTTAATAAATAATAAGGTGTGTTAGATTACGGAATAATAATAATTAAATGACTAATAAAATACAAAAGAGAAATTAATATATATATATATATATATATATATATATATATATATATATATGTTAGTTGTAGTTGAATTAAAAAGGGTTATAATTCATAAGTGAGAGTATGAATATTTGGGATATTATGAGTTGTATAATATAAGGTTGAAAGGCTACATGACATAGCTTTAAGACTATGGTCATAATGTCATTACATGAAGTTAGTATTAATTACAGGTATTTTACAATTCATATGGAAAATATGAATATATATATAAGGAGTTATGAATTATATAGTAAGGTGGAGAATGTAATAAATTAAGAGTAGAAATAATATAATATATGACATATGGAGTAAAATTATAACATATAAAATTGGTGTGGGAGATTTGTAAATTGTGGAAAATGTGGGAGCTGTTGTGACAATGCAGTAAGTGGGGGATGATATTTAGCATATGGTTGAGAGTATTATGAATATTACATTTATATAAAGTCCAAATGATATTAAGGGTGGGGATGATTATAAGTAAGGAATTTCATAATTCTCCAAAATAATGGGGGTATTAGAGAATTAGTGGAATTATAAAATAATGTGGGGAATTAAATAAACCTTGGGGTTAGATATAATGTTTTATATAACACGACATGACATTATGAAGATAGTCTAAATATTGAGAGGTGAAGGATACCACAATATAAGAGGAGTGGTCGTTACACATGTGACATTAAGGAATATCATTATACGATGAATTTTATAATTCAAATAAACTTGTGAGGTGTAAAGAATTATATAATATTATGTAGTAATCATAGAGAGAAGCATGAAGTATGATATAAAGTGGAGGATTTAATTACACAACATTACATATATAACTAACGTCAAGTTATAAAGAGTCGAACAAATAAATGAACTATATAATTCAAAGGTTATGATAAGAATTATATAAACTTGTCGACTTGGATACATTGACCAAGTCAGCCCAAATTGATCAAGTCAAATTAATTGACTATAGGGGGTCAAGTTGATCAACCCACAACCCAAAGGAGAGTTTAAAGTCTAATAAATTATAAGGCGAATTATAACAAATGGTAATAAACTATAGCGTTATATATATATATATATATACATGGGTATATATAAGGGTAATGACCTATGATTAAATGGGGTGTTTTGTGAGTTAAACACCATGCGTAATAAACTAACACCACATGTTATCTTTAACATAAATAAAGTATGGTTTAAACTAATCCCGAATATACTTGAAAACCCAAGAAATAACGATAACCAACTAAGGGTTAATCACGGGGATTGTACCGAGGGGATTAACAGTTATATGGAGTACCAAGTCAGTTGAATGACAGTAAATTAATACTTAGTGATATGTTCCAGAGATACAAGCTAGGAGCTAGGAGCTATACTAGAGTAGAGGACAAGAGTGACACGTCATGCTAGCATTGTTCAGCGGTGAACGGTATGTTAGTGTATGATCTGATTGTCCATGAGGGCTTCCTTGGGTTCGGATATATTTGTGTGAATGTTTGATAAGATGGATATGTGTGAGTATATGCTATATGCATGTGGATTTTTAATTGCCCGTTATTCCTTGATATTAATTGTGCGCGACGAAATTTGAACCAAGACAACTTCAATACAAACTCGAATCGAGTTATGGATAATGAGAAGGAAAATATCACTCACGAATGATTAGTGACTTAGATCATAATACTCTTGATCAGCCTAAGTAAAATGACTTAGGCAGAGAATCGGTAATACCATTCTCAAGAATAGACATACTGGAACATAGATGTAACCTAGGTGAATGTTAAAGACCTAAAAGGTAATCACACGAGAACTTTACTCATTATAACCTAAGAGCATATCTTAGGTGAAGGTTACGAAACTAATAATATGGTGGAAATAATTAAAGATAAGGAAAATCAAGGGTAATCACGGACTACATGGTTGTGCAATGGTGATCACCGGAGAGAGGACTACCGGATAGGGTCCACTCGACATGGAAACTCCAACGAGCCAGATATGATCGTTGGTTAGAGGGCACTACCGTTGGTGCATGGCTACAGTCGCTTGGGAAGCCTTCACAAAGGCAAATAGGAAATCCAGGACTCTGCGGACCCTTGGTCAGAGGGCACTACTGTTGATGCACAAGAGCTACTACTCGAGATGATGAAGTTATAAGCGGGTTGTCCTAACATGACGCCCATCAAGATTATATGAAAGTTAATTAAGGAATAAGGAAAGACTTAAGAAATACTCTTAGCCATGGATAACGAATAAAGGGGCCTTGAAGGTCGTATGATGGAAACCGTTCAGGAGAGTACGACTCTCGTAACTTTATCGTATTCTTTTACGCGTTGATGCATACATGTTTATTGCTTGTCGTGATCTTATGTGGTTATTGTATGGATGTATGGTTGCTTTATTTATCGCATTTACAGTTTGCTTATATGAAATCGGAACATCATTAAATTGGAATTGCATGTTAACAATTGGGCTAATTAAGCTGGGGAGTTTAAAGGTCCATGAGGATCATATAGTAGCATATTCAGCGTTTGCTGAGCCTATACGACAACATATTACAGGTACTCGAACGAGACTGAAGCCAGAGTACGGGACGCTGGGTAGTTAGTGTTATTTCATTATTGTACACATGGAATTGTATTATGCTCAACATTAGAGCTGTAAACTTTGAAAGGTACATAGAATGCTCACTTGTACGGTTTTGATTATGGAAGGAGGTTATGTATAGGCTTCTATCTCTGTCATCACAGTGGTTAGTTGTGTTGTGGATTTGGACGCTTCATTACTCCCATGGGTGAGTGATGGCGATAACACCCGAATTAGTGATTGGTTGTAATCTTCTGCTGAGGTATTGTATTAAGGATTGGAAATGTCGTACTGAGCTTGTATTTATGGTAAGTTTACGAGGAGGGGTGTTACAATAGGAACAAAAAAAATAAGTCAATATTTTATTTAAAACGATAATCTTTTTTATATTTAAAATGTTTAGATTTCAAATATGGATAAATAGTATTTTTAAAATATGACTAATTATTAAAATTTAATAAAATATTTGACTGAAAAAATAAAAAAAATAACTATGTAAACTTCCATGTCTTGAAATTAGTGAAAGGTGCACGATAATTAAGTATATTAGAATTATAATAATGCAAATATATTTTAGTATATTTCAAAATAATCCTCTTGTACACAAGTTTGTTAATGTTTTATTATAAGTACCACACTTGTTAAGTATGATTAACTGTAAAATTTATAAAATATTAGTGTTTAACTATATATCATAGTTATTTTAGATCTTATATAGTGTTAATAGTTAAAGAGATTTTTTATGGGGGTTGCTATTCACAGTACAAAATTACTAATCACCGCAGTACAATTTTTTTTTAATTCATATTGACGTTGTACACATGTAATGATGTGTTGTTGTGTTTTTTTTCCAAAAATGATATCTGAAAGTAAATTTACCGAAGTAGTTTGTAGTTGATTAGTAGCGAATTTTACTAGTTACTTTTTTGTTGGAATCAATTCAGGAACCTTTTTTTGTAAAAAAAGTGTTGGATTACATTTATATGTGTTTATATTATTAATTTGACTTAAAATTAATTTGTACTGCGAATAGCAAAATACTTTACTATTTGCAGTACAATTTTTTTTTTCACCAAACTTAGTTGAATAAGTTTGAATGTTACGGGGAGACACTTTTTTTTGAAATAATAGACAATTGAATGACCAAATTTAAGTCAATATGATTAAAACAACAACTAAGTTAAAGAAAAACTAGGTTACAACAACTAATGTATAGAAAAACTAAGTTACAACAACTAAGTTAAAGAAAAACTATGTTACAACAACTAACCACAAGGTTACAAGTACTGCAAACGGTAACCTGGTACCTGCACAGTGACCTGGTACGTGTACTTTTCCTGACAAAAGTAATTACCTATGGTAACTTTGAATTCACTTTGTACTACAAACGGTAACCTGGTACGTGCACAGTGACCTGGTACATGTACCTTTCCTGACAAAAGTAATTACCTATGGTAACTTTGACTTCACTTTGTACTGCAAACGGTAACCTGGTACGTGCACAGTGACCTGGTACGTGTACCTTTCTTGACAAAAGTAATTACCTATGGTAACTTTGAATTGTAACACCCCTACTACGCACTTAACATTAAATGAAATCGCAGCGGAAAAATAACTAAACAATAACTAAACGATTCGGTGCTACAACGCCGTCAACCACCCACGTGGTTAACAAGGCAGAATAAATACAAGTGTACCGGTCTGATGATCAGACTCCCGAGCATTAGGTACTAACATCCACACATATATACATAACCAACATACCGAGTATTTAATACAAACCGTCACTGTATACTGTACACATGAACTCCACTGTCAACTGTAACGCGAACAGTACCAAAATATAACGCCACAGGAGCACAGGCGCATCCCGGGCTCAACATCCAAAATAATCAAAAGTAATTCTGCAGCCTAGAATCTACAGCCATTCCGCTTCCTCGATCCTCATCCTGCAGTAAAAATATGGAGCCCCCGAGGGGGTCAGCAACCCTTGGCTGGTATGGTTAACACGCAGCCCATCGGCTACCGGGATACGCGCAACTATTTGTCATCATGACATGGCATTCATTTTAACACATAACATATACATATGGCATAGCAACATTATTGTATAGCACAACATCACATACACAGTGGATACACTTTCCACAATAATAAACCTAGTAGGTTAAACAACATAAGAAGCCTAGAGAATGGTTCACTCTCATGTTAAGCTTGTTACACACACTCATTACCGTTCTGTTATTCGAACGAGTAACTTAAGTCACAGATGGTTCGGATATTGTGACCCGAACACACCACACAAACATATGTTCCCACTAAACCGATCATAAGTCAGAATAGGTAAGCTTTGGAGGAAGCTAGCGGGAGATCGAACGCCAAATAAAGGAGAACATCTTAACAACATAAGAGTCGAATCTGATACAAATATCTACTCTTAAACTTACATGCATGACCGGACAACCGGATTCCTCACTTCCCAGTTAGTACTTGTTAGAAGTTCAACAGTGGAACTTAACAAACAATTCACAACAAGTGGTAAGTCATGTTAGACACATACAAGGAAAATGAGTCACGTCATAACATCACAATAGTATAAACAACTGTAAACTCATTACATGAATTAAGTCTTACAAGGTTGTAAACACACAGAAAAACAAACAACACACAAGCCGGTGTAAACCGGTAGGCAACAGACTGCAAGAAAACCATACCTTGGTCCTTGCTTCGATTTATTTCCACCGTAGGCCACTCCTATACATGATTAATAACATCGGTTAATTAATTTACTTAACCTCAAATTTTACTAAGTATTTTACATGATTATATGACATGTTTTAAATGCCTAAACTTACCCTAGATTACCTTCACTATACCCCCTAGGGTTAACTACATAAGTCATATTCTTTTCCATTTTTTTTTTTGCTAAGTTTTGGTCAGTCCGACCCACCGTCCGACCCAACCAACTGGGTCGGACCCTTCCAGTAACTTACAGATTTGAAAACTTCTACTTCATCCGACCCATGTCCGACCCAAGTCCTCTGGGTCGGACCATTCCAGAAACTTTACTGTCTTTTAAACTCACCCGTCCGACCCATGTCCGCCCCAAGTCCTCTAGGTCGGACCATTCCAGAACCACTTACTGGCGTCTAACAGAGGCCGTCCGACCAAACTTGGGTCGGCCCCTGGGTCGGACACCACCAGAACATGCCCAAAAATTGTCAAATCTTCTCCAAACTTTTCCTCAAGCCTTTTAATGTTTTCTAACACCACTTGGCACACTCAAACCATCATATAATATCCCTAAAACCCATTTTCCATCTCCTTAAACACTTACTCATTTCTTACCAAAATTCCTAACACTTATAATGTTTTCTCCTTAGTTTTTCTAAGTGGTGTTTCATACCTATGATAATCACTATGCCAAAATGTTTCCTCACCACTATTACATCATCTCCCAAGCATCTTTTCTTACAAACCAACTCCTAGTTGATGTCTAAGTCCTTTTTGTTTCCTAGAACACCTTATGACTTGTTTTCCTCTCTAATAAAACACCTAGTTATTTCTAACACTTCTTAGTTCACAAGGGCTTATATAAACACCTAGAACTTCTTGGACGTTACCTAAATTTTGACATGGATTCTCCTAGAACATTACTAAGCTAAAACACATTGTTTCCACCATTAAACATCCAAGAATACTAAAATCCATCAAGAACACTCTCACACAAAAAACTTCACCCAATTTACACTACATCACAATATAGTGCATAATTTAAATTGCATGGCACTTAGGCCCTTAAGATGCATAAACCTTAAACACTGAATTTCCCACAATGTATTTGCCTTTGACCTGCAAATACATACAACAATACATATGTCCTTTTACTAGTCTCCTTGAGAACACTTTACTAGGTCATTTACCATTAGTTCTTTAAGTAGTTTTGACAAGCAATATAAGCTCATTTCTCTTAAGACATTAAACTACTTTAGATTAGCATATTTACCTCTTTTCCTCACATACTTCTTTCTTGTTTCCTTGATTAAAATCGGTAAAGATGTTTGATTTCTTGTCAACCTCTAAACAATATACAAATAATGAAATGAGTATACAAGCTTTATGCTTCATCTCATTGTAAACCCTAGATACATATATTGTCTTAGAACATTTAGATGATTGTTTTACCTTGGAAATGAGAGAGAGTTTGGATATGTAGCAAGAGGGGACTCCACCAAGCCCTTGAATGATTGGAATGAAGCTAGAACAAGGCAATATAAAGACACCATTAATGGTGATTTTCGGACAACATAAAAACATGAAGGAAACGTTGTTTTTCTTAGTTTTTCCTTACCTTGAAGCAAAGGTGATCAACAAGGCATAAAAATATGAGCTCAAGCTCCTTCAATGGTGGATCTCCATGGCACCGAAATGGTGGTCTTGAAGTTTTGAAAGGATAGAATTGAAGAGCTTGATGAGACGAAGAGAATGGTGGTCTTAGAATTTGATTTAGCAAAGTGAGCTAGAAGATATAAGAGGTTGAAGATGATATTGTGTGTGGTACAATTGCAAACCGTGAATGAGAGAAAGAAGGAAGGTAGAAGAGAGCTTGAAGACGTGGGAAATGAAGAGGGAAAGGAGAGAATGAAGATAAGTTTAGTTTGTAAGATATTTATGTAGTAAAACAAATAGTAACTTGCTTTATCATTTGTTATTTATGTGTTAACTTGCAAGGTGGTGACTCACCTCCTAAAAACCGGCCCCCATTAGTTACCTATGGGTGTTTTAGTCTTTGTTGACCAAATAAATTACTTATAATGACATATGTTATAAACTAGCTTATTTTAGTTACTATTCACAAAAACAAGGCACATAGTTGTGAAATTTTTGATTTCCCATTGATTTAGACTTCCTAATGTGATACTAAGTAGTACATATGTTAATTAAAGAGTAATGATGGACATTTAACCATTGAAAACCCATTTACAAAACAATTTTTCAAAAATGTGCTTTAAGACTCCTTAAAGCACATTTTGTGTTTTAACTTGTTTTCAAGCTTGGTTTTCTTTGGTAATTGGTTTAATATATTCATTAGTGTATAAATAAAGTCTTGGTAAGCTTATTAGGTCTTAACCAAACTTACCCCAAGCTTAGAGCACATTTTAGCCCATATTGACCTTAAGGCATTTATTTGTGTTTTCTATGATTTAAATTGTTTACCAAAGTTTCTAAGACACTTTTTAGTCTTAATATATCATAGTTTAATATTTAAACAACTTATTAAGGTTTGGGGTATTTCAGTCTACCCCCCTTAAAAGAACTTTGTCCCCAAAGTTCACACTTCCCACATATCTTAAATATTAGAACACGGGGAACACTTATAAAACAACACTTCCCACATGAGACGGATGGGACATATATTTCTTCAACTGGGACACGTGAAATACATCATGTACCTTGCCCAACTCTGCGGGTAAATCAAGTCTGTAAGCTACCGGGCCGATCCGCTCCGTCACAACATAAGGCCCCACATATTTCGGGCTCAACTTGCCTTTCTGGCCAAAACGGAATACTCCCTTCATGGTGGATACCCTAAGAAATACCTGATCGCCCACGGCGAACTCCAAGTCACGTCTGCGCACATCGGCGTACGATTTTTGCCTATCCTGAGCTGCCTTCATGTTAGCCCAGATTTGGCGTACTTCTGCTTGAACTAGTTCCAGATACTCTGGTCCTATAATGACCGTCTCACTCGACTCATCCCAGCATAATGGCGTGCGGCATGGTCTACCGTATAATGCCTGGAAGGGAGACATCTTGATCGAAGCATGGTAACTGTTGTTGTAACTAAACTCGATCAGATGTAACTTATCAATCCAGCTAGTCTGAAAATCAAGTGCACATGCGCGTAACATATCCTCAAGTGTCTGGATGGTACGCTCACTCTGACCATCAGTCTGTGGGTGGAACGCTGTACTTAGCTTTAGCTCGGTACCAAGCGCTTCCCGTGTGGATTTCCAATACCTTGAGAGGAATCTGGTATCCCTGTCAGACACAATTGTTTTCGGCACCCCATGATGTCTTACAATCTCTCTGTCGAAGAGCTCTGCTAGTTTTTCCACTTTCCAGGTGTCCTTCATCGGTATGAATCGAGCCACCTTGGTCAGTCGGTCAACAACGACCCAAATCATATTCAGACCTCCCCTTGTAGGCGGAAGCCCTACTACGAAGTCCATAGAAATGTCATGGAACTTCCACTCAGGCACTGGCATTGGCTGCACCATACCACCAGGCCGTCGGTGCTCAAACTTGACCTTCTGACAAGTGAGACACCTCAACATATAACCCTTTACATCCTTTTTCATTCCGGCCCACCAAAAATAACGTTTCATATCCTTATACATATTTGAAGCTCCGGGGTGAATCGAAGTAGTAGAACAATGGGATTCACTCAGTATGCGCTCCTTCAGCTCAGCGCTACTCCTCGGAATACATAGTCGGCCATTAAGCCTAATCAGGTCATCATCATGGAGTCGGAAGTCATACTTCTGACCCTCGAATGTGCCATCAATAAGCTTCTGTCTAATCTCCATCATATACTGATCCGTCATCTGAGCACCCCGCACCTCTTCAACCAAGCTAGTATGAGAGACTAGCGAATGGAGAGAGTGTGCTCGGCGACTCAATGCGTCAGCTACCACATTTGCTTTTCCCTCCTTATACTGTAAATTGATGTCGTAGTCGTTTAAGAACTCGACCCACCTTCTTTGTCTCATGTTTAACTCCTTCTGAGTGAACAAGTACTTCAAACTCTTGTGGTCGGAATAGATTGTCACGCTTACCCCATACAAGTGATGTCGCCATATCTTCAAAGCGAAGACTATGGCACCCAATTCTAAGTCGTGGGTAGGGTAGTTTTCTTCATGCTTCTTCAGCTGTCGGGAGGCGTAGGCTACGACCTTCCCGTGTTGCATCAATACACAACCCATACCTCTGCCTGATGCGTCGTAATAAACCTCGAAACCATCTGGACCGTCTGGTATAGTCAGGACTGGTGCAGATGTCAGAGCATCCTTGAGCCTCTGAAAAGAACTCTCGCAGTCATCTGTCCACTCGAATGGAGCATCCTTCTTCATCAAGGAAGTCATCGGCTTCGAGACACTGGAGAAGTCCTTCACAAACCTCCTATAATAACCTGCAGACCGAGGAAGCTCCTGATGTAAGTAACTGTCTTCGGCCTAGGCCAGTTGCGCACTGCATCAATCTTTGCCGGATCAACAGCGATCCCGGCCTCAGAAATCACATGACCAAGAAAGGATACTTGGTTCAACCAAAACTCACACTTTGAAAATTTAGCATACAACTGATTCTTTCTCAATGTTTGTAACACATTTCTCAGGTGGCTTTCATGCTCACCTCTCGATCTCGAGTACACAAGTATATCGTCGATGAAGACTACCACTGACTTGTCCAACTGATCTTGGAACAAGCGGTTCATTAAGTCCATGAACTTGGCTGGTGCATTGGATAAACCAAATGGCATAACCGTAAACTCATAATGTCCATATCTGGTTCTGAAAGCGGTCTTCTCAATGTCACACTCACGGATGGCAATCTGATGGTATCCGGATCGTAGATCTATCTTGGAGAATACTGATGCTCCTTTCAACTGATCAAATAAGTCGTTGATGTGTGGTAAAGGATAACGGTTCTTCACCGTAACTGCATTCAGCTCACGATAATCAATACAAAGGCGGACCATCCTTCTTCTTCACGAAGAGGACCGGCGCTCCCCATGGTGAAACGCTAGGGCGGATAAATCCCTTGTCGAGTAGGTCTCTCAGCTGCTCCTTGAGCTCTGTCATCTCTGCTGGAGCCATACGATAGGGCGCCTTCGCAATTGGTCCGGTGCCCGGAACCAAATCAATTTCCAACTCAACTTCCCATGCTGGCGGCATGCCCGGCAGTTCCTTAGGAAATACATCAGGAAACTCCAACACTACCGGCACATCTGGGCTAAACTCAGGGTCTCTCTCTATGTCCTGGACATAGCAGAGGTATACATCATTCCCTCGTCGCAATTCACGATACATGGCCATGGCGGTGATGATCTGAGTCGAAGGCTCTCTGGGCCTCTGGCGGTATGAAATGGTAACCCCAGACGGACTCCGAAGAAGCAGACGATGCTCGGCACATAGGATTCTGCCCTTGTACCGCTCCAACCAGTTCATCCCGACAATCACATCAAAACCAAGTCCGTCGAACTCTATCACGTCGATCGGAAACTCCTCATCTCGGATTCGTACCATAGCATCTCGGTGGTAGCGGGTACACCTGATCCGCTCTTTCGACGGGAGAGTGACTAGAAAGTCTGGCATCTCTTCACCGTCTAACCCCAGCCTCTTCGCAAAAGATAGCGAAATAAATGTATGTGAGGCTCTGGAGTCAAACAAGATCGAAGCGTCCACGCCATTGACTGGAAAGGTACCGGTGAGGATTGTGCCGCTCTTGCCGGCTTCTGCCTCATTGCAGACACTCAGTATACCTCCCGTTCCGAGTGCACAGCCTAATTCATTGGCAAACTAATAAGTATTTGGTAATAACACGGTTGACATACTTCGAACAACTCCACTTTATTGATTAACACTCCCTTCACATCACAAGTCAATTACATGGTAAACTTAGCTAGATATAGCATTCCTAACATACAACTGGCTTAACACATTACATAATTATACAAGGCTTTAAAACTGTCTGAAGGTCAAATTCAAACGTCCGGGTTTCATGTGTGTGGCATTGATCACTGCCGATGGTGCGGTATTCAGTTTGATCTTCCTGATGCCATGATATAGCATCCTTGACTGCCCACCCATGATTAACACATCTCCAGATTTCAACACTAACTTCTTTGCGAGATCAGCACGCTTCTGCTCGCCATATATAAACACTGCGGTATCACCAATGGACCAAGACACCACGGGTACTCCCTTACTTAGAGACTCGGGTGACTCGTCCTTATCTTGGTGTAAACCTAATCGTCCACCTTTCTGGTAGAAGTTCACAATACATAAATCCGCTTTAACACTTGGAATTGAATCTTATTCAATTTGATGAGCAATTCCCACGGCATGGTTAACGACCGCAAGGAACTCCTCAGGTATCATCGGTACCGTTGCTCCATCCTCAGCTCGCACTTCTTGATATGTCTTGGTGTAAGGATTCCAGTCCTTACCCATGCACATCATCTTCAATTTCATTCTTGATCCACTCGGGTATTCGGGTGTGTAGAATCCTCCGGGTGTTGCTCCCAGTTCATTGCATCGTCTGATGATGTGGATTTGTGCTTCCGGTGTCAGGTATCCATTTAAGAGTATCATACCTGGTTGGATGACCTGACATTGCTCCATAGGGAAGTCGGTGATGTTGATGGTTTTCTCTTCGGGGTTCGGTGTGGGCGGGATTGGATAGCAAATATTGAAGGTTCCTAAGTTTCAAATTACCTAATTTAAGTGACTTTCACTTTATACTTTAACTCTTTACTCACATGGTTATACACTTAGACTCACTAACACACATGCATGAAATGCGGTATGCAATCACTTATTTCATTTAACGGTTTTGGCGGTACCTGGTCTAGAAGAGGGTCCTTGTAACACCCGGCGTGGTGTTACCTCCCACATCGATCGGGAGAGAGCACGAACCATACCTTATTAGGGTGGGGATACTCTTCCCTTGTGTGACGCGTTTTGGGGCGAAACCCCAGGAACAAATCCGTGCGGCCTGCGTGCCAAAGCGGACAATATCACACATGTGGGCTGTTTGTCTGGGCTGTCACAGATGGTATCAGAGCCAGACCCAGGTCGGTGTGGGTCCAGTGAGCCCGTGAGGGCACTGGGCTCCTTAAGGGGGGTAGGGTGTAACACCCGGCGTGGTGTTACCTCCCACATCGATCGGGAGAGAGCACGAACCATACCTTATTAGGGTGGGGATACTCTTCCCTTGTGTGACGCGTTTTGGGGCGAAACCCCAGGAACAAATCCGTGCGGCCTGCGTGCCAAAGCGGACAATATCACACATGTGGGCTGTTTGTCTGGGCTGTCACAGTCCTGGTGCCTCAGACCGGTCCACCACATTCAGGGCGGCCTTGCTAGGTCCCGACCCTTTCCCCTTCTGGGAATCTATGTTCCTCTGATCAGTGGGTGGCTGGTTAGCCGACTACGGGCCATCGATGGTCGTTGTGGCCTTACCCTTCCACTGCCCCTTGGGCTTGTTGACTCTGCTGTTGGGGTTCTGGTAACACTCATAGTCACGGTGACCCCACTTCTCACAGTAGCGACACTACACGTCATTTCCTTTGCAGTCCTTGCCGGGATGGTCTCCGTTACACCACTTACAGTAGTAGTGGCGCTCCGGTCCAGAACCCGCGCTAGCTGCTATCACAATACACAATCAATACTCACTTCATAACTTAACAACATACACTTCAACTTGATACACATGATTAGGTAATTACCCTTAGGCGGGTAAGAGCGTAGGGGTTTCGCCGCATACGCGTACGTAAGCTTCAGTGGCTCCTCAGCTGTGGTGGTCTGGGCTTGGCCCTTGTCACCCTAGTGCTGACTCTTCTGGGGCTGGGGGTAATGCTTCTTTTTCTTTCCTCCCCTATACCCTTGCGGACTCTGGCCCTCGCTCGTGGCCTTGCGCTTGTGCGCATTCTCCTCGTCCCTCAGACGGACGGTAATCTCGACCTTAGTAGCGGCATGATAGCACTCCTGAATTTAGGATGTCAGTCATGCCCCGTAAAACATACCCACAAACTCACATTAATATTCACTTATGGTTTACACTTATTCACATCACATTGTACTCTAATTACCTGCAAGGTGGTATAGTCAGCTGGCCCCATCCCATAGCGAAGACGGTGGCTGAGACCGTTGTAGAAACGGTTTACCAGCACCCGGTTCGAGTATCCCAGGTCCGGTAACAGGTGGATAAGGCCGGTGAAGGCAGTGTAGTAGTCATCGACCGACATCTTATCCCCCTGCCTCAGATTATCCAGCTCTAGGCGCTTGGCCTCTTGTACATGCACAGGATAATACTTGGCTCGCAGCAGAGCCGTATACTCTCTCCAACCAAACTGAGGATCCGCCATCCGGTCCTCTCTCACAAGCTTCCACCAACTTTGTGCCGAACCCTTCAGGTAATAAGCGGCAAGATGGACCTTGGCCCCAACAGGCACATCCAAGGTCTCGTAGGCGGTCTCCAACTCGGAGATATACGCCTCCAGCTTACGTGGGTCGGTCTCCCCATTGAACGACGGTGGTCTCAAGTCAGCCAACGCCTTGACCCAGTTGGTCTCTCTTGGCGGTGGTGGTGGCTGAACTTCGGGCTGTTGCCCCTGCTGTATCGCAGCTACCAACTGGGGAACCATCTGGGCTACGGCGGCTGCTACTGCCTCAGCCATAACCTGAGCCGTAGTGTTCTCGCCCTGGTCTCCCGTATCTCCAAGACCGCGCCCACGGCCTCGACCTCTTGGTCTACCTGACATCTGAATTCACACGAACATTTATTAGCATTATGCTTGCACACTTATCGGTCCAACGGTTGTAGCATCTTCCCGACAACAAGGTATTTACACACTTAGTTATTGGTTAACCTTCTCTTAACTGTTCACTTAGGTAACTATGGTTAGGTTTCCTAACTCGGTATATTCCTAAGCTCGGTATTCTAGTCATCAGAGCGATACTTCGCTCTGATACCACTTTTTGTAACACCCATACTACGCACTTAACATTAAATGAAATCGCAGCGGAAAAATAACTAAACAATAACTAAACGATTCGGTGCTACAACGCCGTCAACCACCCACGTGGTTAACAAGGCAGAATAAATACAAGTGTACTGGTCTGATGATCAGACTCCCGAGCATTAAATACTAACATCCACACATATATACATAACCAACATACCGAGTATTTCATACAAACCGTCACTGCATACTGTACACATGAACTCCACTGTCAACTGTAACACAAACAGTACCAAAATATAACGCCACAAGAGCACAGGCGCATCCCGGGCTCAACATCCAAAATAATCAAAAGTAATTATGCAGCCTAGAATCTACAGCCATTCCGCTTCCTCGATCCTCATCCTGCAGTAAAAATATGGAGCCCCCGAGGGGGTCAGCAACCCTTGGCTGGTATGGTTAACGCGTAGCCCATCGGCTACCGGGATACGCGCAACTATTTGTCATGATGACATGGCATTCATTTTAACACATAACACATACATATGGCATAGCAACATTATTGCATAGCACAACATCACATACACAGTGGATACACTTTCCACAATAATAAACCAAGTAGGTTAAACAACATAAGAAGCCTAGAGAATGGTTCACTCTCATGTTAAGCTTGTTACACACACTCATTACCGTTCTGTTATTCAAACGAGTAACTTAAGTCACAGATGGTTCGGATATTGTGACCCAAACACACCACACAAACACATGTTCCCACTAAACCGATCATAAGTCAGAATAGGTAAGCTTTGGAGGAAGCTAGCGGGAGATCGAACGCCAAATAAAGGAGAACAATCTTAACAACAGAAGAGTCGAATCTGATACAGATATCTACTCTTAAACTTACATGCATGACCGGACAACCGGATTCCTCACTTCCCAGTTAGCACTTGTTAGAAGTTCAACAGTGGAACTTAACAAACAATTCACAACAAGTGGCAAGTCATGTTAGACACATACAAGGAAAATGAGTCACGTCATAACATCACAATAGTATAAACAACTGTAAACTCATTACATGAATTAAGTCTTACAAGGTTGTAAACACACAGAAAAACAAACAACACACAAGCCGGTGTAAACCGGTAGGCAACAGACTGCAAGAAAACCATACCTTGGTCCTTGCTTCGATTTGTTTCCACCGTAGGCCACTCCTATACATGATTAATAACGTCGGTTAATTAATTTACTTAACTTCAAAATTTACTAAGTATTTTACATGATTATATGACATGTTTTAAATGCCTAAACTTACCCTAGATTACCTTCACTATACCCCCTAGGATTAACTACATAAGTCATATTCTTTTCCATTTTTTTTTGTTAAGTTTTGGTCAGTCCGACCCACTGTCCGACCCAACCAACTGGGTCGGACCCTTCCAGTAACTTACAGATTTGAAAACTTCTACTTCGTCCGACCCATGTCCAGCCCAAGTCCTCTGGGTCGGACCATTCCAGAAACTTTACTGTCTTTTAAACTCACCCGTCCGACCCATGTCCGACCCAAGTCCTCTGGGTCGGACCGTTCCAGAACCACTTACTGGCGTCTAACAGAGGCCGTCCGACCCAACCTTGGGTCGGCCCCCTGGGTCGGACGCCACCAGAACATGCCCAAAAATTGTCAAATCTTCTCCAAACTTTTCCTCAAGCCTTTTAATGTTTTCCAACACCACTTGGCACACTCAAACCCTCATATAATATCCCTAAAACCCATTTTCCATCTCCTTAAACACTTACTCATTTCTTACCAAAATTCCTAACACTTATAATGTTTTCTCCTTAGTTTTTCTAAGTGGTGTTTCATACCTATGATAATCACTATGCCAAAATGTTTCCTCACCACTATTACATCATCTCCTAAGCATCTTTTCTTACAAACCAACTCCTAGTTGATGTCTAAGTCCTTTTTGTTTCCTAGAACACCTTATGACTTGTTTTCCTCTCTAATAAAACACCTAGTTATTTCTAACACTTCTTAGTTCACAAGGGCTTATATAAACACCTAGAACCGCTTGGACATTACCTGATTTTTGACATGGATTCTCCTAGAACATTACTAAGCTAAAACACATTGTTTCCACCATTAAACATCCAAAAATACTAAAATCCATCAAGAACACTCTCACACACAAAACTTCACCCAATTTACACTACATCACAATATAGTGCATAATTTAAATTGCATGGCACTTAGGCCCTTAAGATGCATAAACCTTAAACACTGAATTTCCCACAATGTATTTGCCTTTGACCTGCAAATACATACAACAACATATATGTCCTTTTACTAGTCTCCTTGAGAACACTTTACTAGGTCATTTACCATTAGCTCTTTAAGTAGTTTTGACAAGCAATATAAGCTCATTTCTCCTAAGACATTAAACTACTTTAGATTAGCATATTTACCTCTTTTCCTCACAAACTTCTTTCTTGTTTCCTTGATTAAAATCGGTAAAGATGTTTGATTTCTTGTCAACCTCTAAACAATATACAAATAATGAAATGAGTATACAAGCTTTATGCATCATCTCATTGTAAACCCTAGATACATATATTGTCTTAGAACATTTAGATGATTGTTTTACCTTGGAAATGAGAGAGAGTTTGGATGTGTAGCAAGAGGGGACTCCACCAAGCCCTTGAATGATTGGAATGAAGCTAGAACAAGGCAATATAAAGACACCATTAATGGTGATTTTCGGACAACATAAAAACATGAAGGAAACATTGTTTTTCTTAGTTTTTCCTTACCTTGAAGCAAAGGTGATCAACAAGGCATAAAAATATGAGCTCAAGCTCCTTTAATGGTGGATCTCCATAGCACCGAAATGGTGGTCTGGAAGTTTTGAAAGGATAGAATTGAAGAGCTTGATGAGAGGAAGAGAATGGTGGTCTTAGAATTTGATTTGGCAAAGTGAGCTAGGAGATATAAGAGGTTGAAGATGATATTGTGTGTGGTACTATTGCAAACCGTGAATGAGAGAAAGAAGGAAGGTAGAATAGAGCTTGAAGACGTGGGAAATGAAGATGGAAAGGAGAGAATGAAGATAAGTTTAGTTTGTAAGATATTTATGTAGTAAAGCAAATAGTAACTTGCTTTATCATTTGTTATTTATTTGTTAACTTGCAAGGTGGTGACTCACCTCCTAAAAACCGGCCCCCATTAGTTACCTCGGGGTGTTTTAGTCTTTGTTGACCAAATAAATTACTTATAATGACATATGTTATAAACTAGCTTATTTTAGTTACTATTCACAAAAACAAGGCACATAGTTGTGAAATTTTTGATTTCCCATTGATTTAGACTTCCTAATGTGATACTAAGTAGTACACATGTTAATTAAAGAGTAATGATGGACATTTAGCCATTGAAAACCCATTTACAAAACAATTTTTCAAAAATGTGCTTTAAGACTCCTTAAAGCACATTTTGTGTTTTAACTTGTTTTCAAGCTTGGTTTTCTTTGGTAATTGGTTTAATATATTCATTAGTGTATAAATAAAGTCTTGGTAAGCTTATTAGGTCTTAACCAAACTTACCCCAAGCTTAGAGCACATTTTAGCCCATATTGACCTTAAGGCATTTATTTGTGTTTTCTATGATTTAAATTGTTTACCAAAGTTTCTAAGACACTTTTTAGTCTTAATATATCATAGTTTAATATTTAAACAACTTATTAAGGTTTGGGGTATTTCATGAATTCACTTTGTACTACAAACGGTAACCTGGTACGTGCATAGTGACCTGGTACGTGTACCTTTCCTGACAAAAGTAATTACCTATGGTAACTTTGAATTCACTTTGTACTGCAAACGGTAACCTGGTACGTGCACAGTGACCTGGTACATGTACCTTTCCTGACAAAAGTAATTACCTATGGTAACTTTGAATTCACTTTGTACTGCAAACGGTAACCTGGTATGTGCACAATGACCTGGTACGTGTACCTTTCCTGACAAAAGTAATTACCTATGGTAACTTTGAATTCACTTTGTACTGCAAACGGTAACCTGGTACGTGCACAGTGACCTGGTACGTGTACCTTTCCTGATAAAAGTAATTACCTATGGTAACTTTGAATTCACTTTGTACTGCAAACGGTAACCTGGTACGTGTACCTTTCCTGATAAAAGTAATTACCTATGGTAACTTTGAATTCACTTTGTACTGCAAACGGTAACCTGGTACGTGCACAGTGACCTGGTACGTGTACCTTTCCTGACAAAAGTAATTACCTATGGTAACTTTGAATTCACTTTGTACTGCAAACGGTAACCTAGTACGTGCACAGTGACCTGGTACATGTACCTTTCCTGACAAAAGTAATTACCTATGGTAACTTTGAATTCACTTTGTACTGCAAATGGTAACCTGGTACGTGCACAGTGACCTGGTACGTGTACCTTTCCTGACAAAAGTAATTACCTATGGTAACTTTGAATTCACTTTGTACTGCAAACGGTAACCTGGTACGTGCACAGTAACCTGGTACGTGTACCTTTCCTGACAAAAGTAATTACCTATGGTAACTTTGAATTCACTTTGTACTGCAAACGGTAACCTGGTACGTGCACAGTGACCTGGTACGTGTACCTTTCCTGACAAAAGTAATTACCTATGGTAACTTTGAATTCACTTTGTACCGGATCATCAACTTCTTCATGATGTGTTTGGTACGCTTCCTTTCAGTAGCCGTTGAACTAGTCGTTGCTCAAATATTATAAAAGTGGGTATTAGTGTCCCAACATACTCATTTCTTACCCTGTGCTCTCATAATCTGTCCAATTACATCTTGCTTGAACTCTTCAAACCTTAATTCCCATTTCGCTCTCAAAATAAAATGGAGTTTCCTTTCTGTTTGCACGTTAATTATGTAGCTACTTTTGGTCGCCATGGAGCACAATTTGATTGAAGAATGGGGCACAGACGCGTAAAAGTTACTATGCCATATCCTAGTAATCTCCGGGATCTACAACGATGAGTAATTCGAGCACTACAGTCCCTCCTCGGCAGAATAAACATAACAACAATGGTGTATTTGGGGCTGGAGGGCGACTACGAGTGGACTTTTATTCATGTACGAAATGATACATCAGTTCGCCGGATGATGGAGAATTACATGGAGTATAATGATTTCATCGCTCATATTCCATTACTTGTTATTTATGATCCTATTGAGCCCGATGATGATGATTTTCAACACCAAGAACCAATTTATGAGATGAGACGTAATGTAATAGCACAGGGAATAGAGAGACAAAGGTTAGGAAATAATTAGGTTATTGGTTATTGCGTAATTGATCTTGTTAGTTCTCGTGTTGTTATAATTTTTGGGATTTATAATCTTTAGTAGATGTTTGGACGTGGAATAAACGTGTTGTTATATTTATTGACTTTTAATTATGTGATTCATCAGATTTGAATTCGGGGAATTCTCTTTCTTAGGAATTTCTACATTTTGATATATTTCATTTCTCGTGACACACCGTATTATCAATAACAGTACCGGGAGGGACATTATCAGGGCATCCACCACAAACTTGGGGTTCCAGCTTTCATTCAGAAATTTGCAAGCCTCAATAATTTGGTCAAGCTTGATGTTTAGAACATGGTCAATAATTTGGTCAAGCTTGATATTTAGAACATGGTTGAACTGAGACTCATTCGCACCATTCCTAAATATAATAATCTGCTTAGGCTTCCTTTTATCAATTATGTGATTCATAGGATTTGAATTCGGGGACTTTTCTTTCTTAGGAATTTCTACATTTTGATATATTTCATTTGTCGTGACATATACAATCTTTGGTACATGTTAGATATTTCATTTCGACACTATTATTGCTGGAGAACACTCAACGGCTAACAAAGAATTTAGACCACCCAAATTGGCATTGATCTTAAGAAGCACATTTGTCAAATACTGATCGTTAACTTTGAAAGGAGCCATGCATTGTGTGATGACACCAAATTCTACCAAAGTCTTATTCTACCAAGGCCCATAGATATCACAATTCTTTCTCTCAGGCAGCAAGCTCAACAGAAACAAAGGCATTCCGGGAAGTTTAGATTGAAGCTGGTCACACATCTTTTCTTTCTTATGAATTTCTACATTTTGATATATTTCATTTCTCGTGACATATACAATCTTTGGTACAATCTTGCTGATTTAAAAGCACTACAGAAACGATGCATTTCTAGAAAAATTTTGCCATAGTCTCCCTTGTTTTTCTTATCTCCACCGGTTCTAAGAACCTCCACAAAATCAACCAAAAGATCATCAACAAGGTCAACAGGATTGTCACCAATAATTCCACCATCACCAAGTCCACTAAAAAAAACTACAACCACACAAATTGTACTAGCGTCTAATACACCAAGTAAAAATGAAAGACAACAAATAGTTCCAAGATGATACTAAAGTTTATTACATCCAAATCCAAGATGACAACCACTAGGGTGCACCATGCTGGCGCTGGTAACTATCTCATATGTATAAAGAGCTGAATACATCCTCAAGACCATGAGTTGTAGCCCTTTGTTCTTCTTCTGGCATCCCCTGACGATAGTATGACCAGTCCCATGCATTGTTCTCTTGGTAGTACGGGCGTGCAAGCTCACTTGCCTCAGACAGTAGCTGTAACACACTTGGTCAGGTAAGTACACATAAAAAATAAAAGTGATATGTGATGAAGTACTATGAAAATATGACTTACTAGACTCGGATCTGGACGATGAACCAGGGTGGTCTGATAACTCTCAGGGTTTAGGATCTTCGGGTGTGTATGCTTGATGTACCAATCTAGGTAGAGTGGGTCGCAAGCATGCAACCGCGCATTTGTGGGCGTATACCCTGGAACCAGCAATTTAGGAGTGTTTTCCCACAAACTATACATGGGGGGGTATACACAGGTGTAGGGTGCGGTTTTTCCTCTTTTTTCAGACCTTGGGCTGGGTCTAATAGGAGGTTCAGGGATACCCTGAATGTAACCAAATTGGCGTAGACAACGCCCAGGCAAGTACGGCTCATTCAACCCCATAACCTGTATGTTACCTCTATACCATGTACGCCCTCCGTGCACATTAACATTATCCCGACCATAGGGCAACCAATCAATTTACAATGAACATTAATAGTAAGATGTAACCAACAACGAAAGACAAAAATAATAATGGTTCAATGTGTTAGCAACTACAAACACTTACATTTAGAGCAGTCAAAGCATCTAGATGCTCACGATAGCCTTGCAGTGAACGATGATCCTGCACTTGAGAGGTAGATCTCACCCATCTTAGAGCCCAAGGTCTGTCATCATTAGCGTGCCATTCTGGGCTAATCGTTGGTCTTAATGTAGGAAAGTACGCATAAATCCAGCACTGTGCATATAAAACACTAGAATGATTAAGCAGTACCAATTATTAATACTCAGTGAGTTATCATATACTAGATGCACATTAGGACACATACCTCAAGTAACGTCATAGAACCAGCTATCCCACTGGAGCCGGCACGAGAGGCTATCCCTAGCTGGCGATATAACCATGCAAGAGTACCAGCTCCCCATGCATATTTACGAAGCTTGGTAGCTTTCTTCATGGGAGCTACTAACGAGAACAGCTGTGGACTCAGACGACCATTTGATTTTCCAGCTAATATGGTGGTACCGATCAAATGATACAACCAACCACATGCCTGCTTCATTAGATCTTCAGGTTCATCCCTACAGTGCTGCAACAAGCTCGCAATCGATACAGCACCGGTATTCCACAGTGTCTCTGTCATAGTCTCAACATCTCCTCCAAAATCAAGACAAGCAGCCACTGCCTCCTTCAACCCAGGGTTGGATGAATCCCCTATCAATGGACGACCGACGGTGGGGATTTGCAGTATCATCCACACATCATGCAGGGTAATCGTCATCTCACCGAACGGCATATGGAATGAGTTTGTATCAGGCTGCCACCTCTCCACAAAAGCACAAATGAGGGACATATTGTTGTATGGCATCGTAATATCCTGTAGGTGCTCTATACCAGAATACTGAAGCATGTTCCTTACTCTTTTGTAGCTAACTTGATCTTTTGGCCAGCATGTAAGCATCACCCTACGGGATTTGAAACTCAAAACCCCATGATCCTACATAATGACCAATATTCAACACTTACAAAACATTGTATGATTTAAATGATCAAATACATGAGAAGATAGAGAACATACCTTAGTCGAGGTCCATAAGTCAAGCGCTACATGACCCCCGAAGCTAGTGATAACACTAGTGAGTAGTGGGCCGCCAGGAACTTGCACCTCTGACAACTTCCAAGAGGTAGGAATGACTGGAACCATCGCTAGCGCTGCTTCCTCGTCAGTGTCATCCTCCTTATCCATGACTTCATCATCTTCATTATCCTGCTCCTCATCCACGTCAGGTGAGTCCTCATCATCAGCACCACGACCACCATCATCAGCATGTGGCGAACACTCAGTCATCACATGGTCCTCATCAGCAGGGGCGGGTGATGGGCGTGGTGGACGTGATGAACTACCACCGCCTGACGTCTGAGCTTCTAACGGAGCAGTCTGGTGGCTTGCTTCCCCCGAGATATTGTAGCTAGCGCTGTGCAGTGATCTGTCAAACCAAGCACTACTGGATGATGACACCACTGGCATGCGTCTCCTCGGTATATCAAACACTGCCGAGTCATCCTCCGCTACCATTGGTGGTGTAGGTACTTGAAACGCCGGGTCGTTGAAAGATTGACCCGGATGGAACGATGAATGGCGTGCTGCTTCCATGCGGGGGGCAAGATCACTCGGCCCTTCACCAGGAGCACGTACACCACGACAGTACGAGGCCGTCATAGGCTGCTCCATACCCCGGTCTTTATTCTTCCTCTTCGTGTATACATGTTTCATTGCTTTTTTCAGACGATCCATCACTGCATACGAATATCACACAGTTATTGTAACACCCCTACTGTAATCGGCTCCTAATCGTCTTACTTAACATTGTAATCGCAGCGGTAATCTAAACAATTGAACTACTGGTGTCACCGTTCTCACTCGCCCATACGAGTAATAACGTGCTTACTGATAATATATTAATACGAAACAATTCCCATGACAACAAGAGATAGATCTAACCTTCCCAACCAAGATAAAATACATCCACAGTGAGCATTCTAAGTATCCCAATCCTATACATGTTTCTAAGTTTGTATCAAAATGCAACAGTGCATATTTAAACAACTGTAACTATACTACCCAGCGCGTCCCGCTCTTTGTCGACACCGGAAGCTGCATACCTGCAAAATGTTTGTTTGTGGTATGGAATCAGCCCCTGCTGAGTATGTTACTATATGACTGTCATGCCCCCTCGGACCCTCAGTTAATTGGTCGAGAGCATGCAATTCATTTTCATGCAAATAGTTTAATATAAGAAAAAACCGTAAAGCAATAATATACTGCAGTAAACTCAAATAGCAAACAAGCCCCCGGCTTCACACATCACATCACAGTATACCACAGAAAGCGTTACAACGCTTTATGAGTACAGAGACTCCATTCCAACAAACACTTGATAGTTCATAATTGAGTACGGCGACTCACTCGACCAACAATCCACAATGATCCACACACGAGTACAGCGACTCGACTCGACCAGTTCACAGCACAGGTATAAGTACAACGACTCAATTAATCCAATTCACAACTCGTATAAGTACAACGACTCAATTAATCCAAATCACAAACACATATGAGTACACGACTCGTTTCAGCAAATCCACCAATAACAACACATAACCACAAAGCATAACCAAATAGCAACAAGGCAAACAACAGAATTATAAACAAGTATAAATTCTCGTCTTTGGCATGCAAGCCCAAAAATGTTCGCCTATGTACGAGCTAGTATAGTCGTTCGTAATTGTTCAGTCATGCCTAATGACAACGTCTCGTTAGAATGACGTGTCTCTAAGTTACCCATCTCCTATGGCGGGTCACCCACGGCAGTAGCCACTCCAGCGGTAGAGTCTCCGACCTACGAACCATCTGTAGTCCGTTGGAAATTTACCTTGATACTTACGGATACCCACACGGTATCCTAGTATCGTTAATTGATCACAGTTCACAACAAGAGCCACATCCTCTTGGTAAACTTATCTATACATCGCATCGTTTTTCTATTTTTCCTAACACAGCAGACTAAGGTCATTAGTCCAATCCTGAGTATGTCGACTTGGGATCCAGTGTTAGATACGAGAGCGGCGTCAAAGAAGGCCAGTGCTCCGTATATAAGTCTCGGATAATATATATATATATATATCTTTTATCCTAATGCTACACGTTTTACTTACGTTCCTTATATTACACATATAAGATAGCATCATTGCCGCTAGTTCGTTTTATAATATGTTCATATATACGAAATGTACTATTATCGTTTAACAGTAATAATAATAAAGCAGCATTAATACACAACTCAAGCATATTAATTCACACAAGCAGACATTCAATCTTAACACAGATTTTCACACAATGTCTGAACTGAGGAAATCCTCAGAGACAATCAAGCCACATAAATAACATACCGTGCACCGGGATTGTAAGACCGTGGAGTATGAATCAGCTAAATTCTCTGGCGATCCTCGAGACGCCTCTAACAATCTATTAATATGCATCACACTATGCATCAGCATCTCATACTAACAATACACTATGACACCCCGTACCGTTACAAATCCACCCCGGTTTATTCCCCGTTGCTAACTGATAACGTTTGTCGGGTTTCCGGTTTAGCTCGGGATTCGGAAAAATGTCATATTTCATGCGTGGTTACGTCGAGTATATTAATATACTTAACTTTAAACGTTTATTATCGCATGTAATTTAATACACATTGTATATTATATAGCTTATCACTATATTGCATGTATAATCTTAATCATATATTATACATCTCACCTTAGTATTTATTTCCTAAGGTTAGTTTTTCCAAGTGTAATGTTTGTATAATTCGTATTTGAAAATACTTTGAAGTATATAACTCCTTATTATCTCATGGACAACATAACATTAGAATTTCCTTATCCAATGTTTATAATTCTTTCTTTTTATTCTATATCATTTTAATTATGATATTATATGGTTATTTGAACCACATTGCGTTTTCCGCTCCTTAACATTTATTTATTTATATATATGTATTATGGGACCATTTATTATATGGTAAATCTTTATAATATATTCATTCTCTTTCAATGAATACTTCTTATATTATAAATGTTATAACCTTTATAACATTGAAAACCATATTATAAATTTTTGTTCTAAAATCCCATTATTTCCGAACAGCACCCATGTTCTCTATTATTTACAAAATCCACCACATAATTTATATAATGTTATATTATAGTTATATAACATATATTATGACATTTATGTCATTAAAACAATTATAACCTATAGTTATAAATTGTTATAAAATACCAAATATCTCTTATTCTTCTCGGTTTATTTAAATTCCACCATACTTTCAGATTTTACAAATCAACCCCAAATTATATTCCATTGTCACACTTACAATATACACCTTATATTATAATCCTTAAACCTTAATATAGTTATAACCTAAGGTTATAATGTGTTATAATTGCCCAACAGACCCTAGGCCTGTTTCAAATTAATTTCCAACCCATCAACTTTCCATAATCACTAAATAACCCCATTTTATAACATATAGTTTCTAATGTCATTAAAACTATATATTATACATATATCTTAATAAAACCTTATATATAACTCCAAAAATTACCAAACTATACCAAAAGGTTATAAACATCATTCCTAACCTTATATTTTCAATATTTACGATTTCTACCATATATGTTACCTATATGTAACAATGATATAAAATATCATATATTATACTTATATAATCCATATTAACTCCAAATTTAACCAAATAAATTCCTAAAAATTCCTAATAACCCATAGGTGTATAAAATACCATTTTATACCCTAAACTTTCGATAATCTCATATATACCCATATGTTATGTAATTTTTACAATTTAATACATAACTTAGTATAATTTGATAATTAAATTAATAAATCATCAAATCTGGTCAAAGTCTTTTGCTTGGTCAATGTTTGACTTCCAAACATCATTTTGACCCCACTTTCTCGGTAATTACATAGATTACCCCAAACTTTCCAATATTTACAATTTCACCCCAAAACTTTATAAAATCTTATAATTTTTATTTAAATACATTTTAAATCCCAATTTTCGGCTATATTCACCTACAGCCCTCTAAAGTTTATTTATTTACGGCTTTGACCCCTTACTTAATAGTAAGTGCATAAAATAAATTAATTAAGCTTTTAAACTTAAATAAAATGGCCTAATGGCATGGCCTTATTACAACTTTGCTTTATAACATAAAATTACACATAAATAGCTCAAAATATAACATAAACTCTCGGCCTTGCTATAGTTTATTTATTTTTCCACATAATGTCATAATTTGACCATTATGTTAATTAAACCACTTAAATTACTAGCTTAATTTATCTTAGTCATTTTTTTCCATACTTAGGTTAAAATCACCCATATAAATACCTCCACTCTCGGCACATAATTTATATAAGCCAAGAAATCATAATAACATAAGTTTAAGGTGTTTATACCTTGATTTATGTACTTAAAGCCCTTATATCACTTCGGCAGCTTGGAGGAAAAATCACCACAGCACTCACACATGTTTAATACACCAAAATAAGATATGGTTACACTCCAAGCATGAGCTAACCATAAAGAACAATTAAATGTTAGATTTAAGGCAAAAATCACCTTAAAAATGTAAGGAAGTTTCCAAAGGGTTTCGGCCTGAATTAAACACACCACATGGTGTTAAATTCACCATATAAACATAGGAAATAGCTAGACAACAACAAGATGCTATGGTAATAAGTTTTACCTTGGCAAAATGCCTTAAAGAATGATATTTCCTTTGGTTTTCGGCCACCCTTGCTCCAAATGGTTAACCAACTGAATTAGCATGTAAATATGAAGATTATGAGTGAATAAACTCATAGAAATCAGAAGAAGAAAACCGGATGGAGAATAGAAATCCTTAAGGTATGTTTTTACCTTATAATGTAAATTTTGACCACCTTTGGTCCCAAGACTTGCTTCAGCCGAGATTGATTGTTGTTAAAGGTTTAAAACACTGAGAATGAGCCATGTAAAGTGATATATCATGAGCTCCAAGTGTAGGTAATGAAGAGATGAAGAAAAAGAGCTAAAATAAGCCTTAAACCATTACCTTAGGTGCAAAAGAGATTGATTTGCCTTGCATACTCAAGAACACAGCTTGAGAGGGTTTGGAAGGTCTGATGGCTCGGCTGGAATGGGACAAGAACAAAGATAAAGAAAGGAAATGTGATTAAATGATTGAAAAGTAAGATTTGGAATAGTAAAATGGTGATTCACCAAATTAGCTAGATATTTAGGATTAAAGTTGAATGTGCTGTCTTCCATGCTCCAAGGCTGCCGACTTCCAAAGGGTTAGAGTGGTCATTAGTTGACCATTGACCATACTTAGTCAATTTTGCTTAAAAATGCACTATTTGGGTTATTATTCATAAATGAATGCCATATTTTCGATTTTTTTGAAATCTTGGATTTAGACATTCTAATGTGGTACATTATAGTACATCATTAAATCAAGGTCTAATCCAATGCTTAACACCACTCAAAACCCACTCAGAAAGTCAATTTTCTCAAAAACGTGCTTTAAGGAATTTTAAAGCACATTTTGTGTTAGAACATGTTTTAGAGCTTAGTTTCCTTTGATAATGGTTTTATAATGTTCATTACTTCATTATAATACTTAGGAATCCACTTTGGATCCTATTTGAGGTCATACAATCTTTATGGTGCTTTAAAGCACATTTTTGGCTTTACCGATCTTAAGGCATCTTTTGCCTTATTAACCATCTTAGATCATTAATAGATCATTTAATTATGTTTTTAAGGTTAGGGGTATTTCAATCCACCCCTCTTAAAAAGGCTTCGTCCTGAAATCCTTATTCATAATCAGTTCACCTAAGGAATCCAGTTCCACTAAGTAATCACAGACATGTCATCACTAGGGAGTACATCCCACTACGTTCAGACCTAGTCTATATGTATCACATTTTATAGAGCATTAATCTCATTCCATATAATCAATAACCATGACACATTCATTCATAAACAGCACCAAACAAGGTGCAAAACTCATTCATACACAGCACTAGACAAGGTGCAAAGCTCAATCATACACAGCACTAGACAAGGTGCAAAACTCAATCATACACAGCACTAGACAAGGTGCAAAACTCAATAAAGTACTCAAAGGTGTTTGCAAGGGATACTCCATGCACCCCTATCTACATGTTAGTATCTCGCTAGGATACTCACACATCACTCCGCATTTCTGTGTGTACATATATTTAACGATGGAAAATCAGAGGGAAGCAGTCTTAAAGACCAGGACTTGATGATCCCCAACCCCATGCTAACCAACGTCGACACACCGGTTTAATAACGAAGGGCACAGCGGTCCTCAGCTCCTCGGATAGTATCACCTAATTTCCTTAATCACCCGCAGACACACCGGTCTAATGACAAAGGGCTCTACGGTCCACGGCTCTTTGGGTGATGTCACTCGCAGACACACCGGTCCAATGACGAAGGACTCCACGGTCCACGACTCTTCGAGTGACTCCCTAAATTCCAATTTCTATTCATATCTGTGTCCACTTGTAGGAAGTTTCGAGAGTCATTCAACCCCGACGTGGTCAGTGTCAGTGTCAAACTATCTCTCATCTCAATTTGTGTTTGGTTTCCCTTGATCGGACCAGGATCAAGTTCAACTTCCCACGTCAATTTCAATCAATCAATTGTTTATTCACTTCTAATCTTGTTTCCTCTTAATATCTGCCACCTTGTGTTCTATAGATACACAAGTCAACTAGTGTAATTAATCTAGTCATTGGCATATAGGATCATGTATCCTAACCATGTACCAAGTTCTCTTGACTTATAATTATTCATACAACTCCTAGAGCTTTTAACTCCACTAGGTTACACATCGGTCTCATGCCGATTCACTCATCGCATTTCAATAATCGGTTTCATACCGAATCATAACTCATATAGTATGGAGCTTTCTACTCCCTCTGTTTGAAATATCCCATCGGAGCTACCAGATAGACCTACTTGAACTCTCAACCGGAGCTAACAAGCTAGGCGTTTATGTGTTTACTGTTTGCAACGTTTGCATAAATAATCGGAAATAGGATAAGAACACTCTATCTGTTCTCCCTTTCCTATTCGCCACAACTAATGCGAACTAAAATATATATATATATATGTTCATACACATAATACATCACAATATTACCTCAAGTAATATAACACAATCATAATACTTGTACTCTACGTACAATAATAGTTTGTAGCATGCGTACCATGCGCTACGTACCCCTACGTACGGTATATTTTAGGCGTGCGAAATCGCTCTACCCCCCTTAAAAATGATTACGCCCACGTAATCTACGAATATATCATCTTGAAGTAATAAGTTCAAGACGTTCCACTCCAGTGGAATTATTCGTGCACTAATGTGCTACATATTTCATTACCCCTTTTCTGTAGGGTCGGGGTTTAGCCCCTCTAGCTATACTGCCTATCTCGGTTAAGTGTATGTATTTTCATATACGGTTTGATCGGGAGATGTAAACACATCATTGTTTTCCCAACCTGCTAGGTATTTCGACTAGCCTTTTTTATTCAATCACACTAACCTCTATACATGCTCATGGTATATTCACAAGAGTTCATGCCTTCCTACCGAACTAACCTTCGGTGTAAGGGTTGTTGAGCTATGCTCTATCAACTAGTGCTTGCAATGGTTGTCTCTAAAATAGCAAGACGAGTCTGATATGCGCAACTAAATGGCGCCTCATGACTCCAATTTATTTCTAACCGGGATGAGTTTGTTCCTTAGGTACCTTGTAGGTCCTCTTTGTTGGTGTGAACTCGTATCCCCCATGTGCTGGTATTTTACTACCCGCACATTTGGTTCATCCCTATACTCTATTAGGGGAATCCATTGGTCTATCTGATCTTCCACGTTCTACTTTTCTCCAATATAATTCGGTTAACAGTTATTATAATGGTCGTTTTGCTGCGCACCATGTACCAGTCGATTGGACGGTTATCCGCTATTGCGGTTTGCATGGAGTATCTAATCTCCAGTTTATAGTGTCTCTTGTAATGCTCGTTTTTGCCCTTCATCTGTTGTAAACATACAATACGACTGTGGGTTGTAGCTTGGCCTTCGTTTTCTGTTCGGCCCTAATTGGTACTAACATACTAACGTTTTATGGCTTGAGCATGTGGTTATTATTGTTTAATGCGACATCATCGCAGCGCCCTCAGCGCATTATATAAGTCTTTTTGTGCCCCCCCCCTTTTGGGTAGTATCTATAGTCTTACAAAGGTTTCTCCAATATAGCTTCCTAAGATACCACAATTCCTCTTCTCATGCATGGGTTCACCTCGCCTTTACCATAAATTAGGCCTTGGCTTCCTCGTTTACAAAAATCCTCAAAACTTGTGTTCAAACTCATCCACTATGGAGTTGTGACCTTATGTTGTTTATTATCAAGCTATCCTTGATTCTTCCTAACCTTGTTAGTTTGACTGAGATCTCTCTCCTCAATTCATGGTTTACCTAGTCAGGATTCCATTCACTGACTCAAACACAGAGTGGATTACCTCCTGGGTCCTCACACTACTCGTTTGCATACATGGGGTACCATACTGATACATTACTACTTACCCAACTAACTCAATGTAAGTTTCGTCAGGCCCACAAGCTCCTAGGAGTGTGGTCGTCCCATGTCTCGTTTAGTGCACTCGTAGTGTTCGTACCTGGTGGTTATTGTACTCCTAGTCCCGGTAATTTATGTTGAAGTAACTATGCTGCTAATTCATAACCCTTAATGTCAGAATGGCCCTAGAGGGTTCTCTGGATTCCTTTATTAATGTATATTTTCCTTACCTTCTCTAAGATAGGTGTTCGCGACTTATCGCCCTAATACTGGTTTCCACATGCTCGTCATATGGTACCTGTGAGTGGGGATCAGTAACTACTTACTATCTCTCCCGTTCACTCCTAGGCTGTTAGCGCCTTCAGATATGAGTTTTCAGTACTCGAACTCCACACAATCCATAGGGTTACACCCTCGTGTTTCCCCCGCCTTATGGTAGTCCCTAGTTAGCCTGATATTAATCAGTATTTGTGATTCATCACCTTTGTTCTCCTAGTTTTGGGTCATTTTGGTAGTACTAAGGGTATCCTTCCGTAGGCCTATGCCATACGATATTCAGACTCAGTGCTTATTCTAATAGTTAAATGATTGTTGGTCTTTCTATTTAATTTAATTCTAATACTTTCTCCTTAGGTTACAATTAGATACCCACAACTTAGTGGGTTCCGCTAATCATCGCTCTACATTGTGTAGTCCTTACTCTTATTCAACTCATATTTCCTTCATCCTCTTTGAGGTAACGGTATCTTCCGTCCTCAGGCAAATTCACTGTTCAGTTAATACCCACTGCCCTCCGTACGGGAGTCTAGCAGTATTATGGGTTCACAACACCCCCGATGTGTGTGGTGTGGGCATAACGTCGGCCCCTTTATTGTACGTTCGCATCTGCCTAATCTTTTCTTACAACTACCACATAGTTTGTCATAACAGCACTTGTCTATTATTTTCCCCAAACACTATATACACCTGAGCCGTTCTCTTCGGCCAAATCAGGATGCCCAACTCTAGACTTGGACGGGGTAAGCAAGTTCAGCACTCATTGGATCCCAGTGATACCATGTCCACATCACTTTATTACCCTCACTCGAGTTATAAGCTGACGTTACTCAGATTGGTTAGGTTTAATTTAGAATCTTGGCTCGTATAGCTCACTTCTTGCCCTCTGGCAATGTTCAATGGTAGTGGTTTAACCACAAGTGTCGCGCACTCCCCAAATATGGTTATGCTGGTCCTAAAGACTCGACACTCCCCACCGGTAATGATTGACGTTTAATGTCCATACCGGCACTGGGGTTAGGCTTGTAGGCACTAAGCACCATTGTTCTCATTCACTCCCTTTCCCATACTCTACTAAATGGTGTATTATTTTCAGTGTAACACCCCACTCTATAAACCCGTAATAATCACTCCCGTAATAATCACTCTCGTAACATAATTAAAGACGTCTCACAGCGGAAGTTAAACTACATTAATCCTCACTTGGGTGTCACATGCCATTACTCGCCCATGCGAGTAACGAAGCATATCCGAAATATAACAAATGACAACAACAACTAACCACAGTGATGAACGAGATATTTACTACATTATCCTATATACAAACCGGTACCTATAACAAGTGAGCACTTAAGAATTCCCAGATTACAACGTACTAACATGAAATAATCCTAGAAGCGTAATAAAAGTCGAGGTCATCTACCCACGATCCCGCACTCCGCGTCAATCATCAATCACCTGAAACATAAAATATCGGTGCCCATGGAGGGCTCAGCACTTGGCCGAGTATGTTAAACTATGTTGTCCTAGACCTTTAGGTCACGAGTAAATTAGCCGTCTGAACATGAGGTTGATTACATGCTGGTTCATTTTGCAGTTTATATACAGCAGTAGTAAATAACATGCTACAGCATCAAGTGATCCATCAAAATTGACAATCCATCCATTACATACAATCCACGACATACCAGATACCCTGTTCTATAAACAGTCACACATATACAGTAAACATTTATACAAACACGTAGTTACTTCCATCGAGATGTTAGTAGTTTTCCTTTAAATTATATTAACCACCATTTAGTCTTACTCTCAATACCATTGGGCGTCATGTTAGGACAACCCGGAAATAACCTTACTGGACAGTAGTCCTCCCGTACACACGAAGTGCTCATTGCCAAGGATCACTCGATCCTGGGGCTTCCACTTGCCTAATAAAGGCGTCCATGAATGGCCGAAGCCGTGTGCCAAAGTCGGCACCCTGGTCCAACAGTCTATCTAGGCCCGTCGGAATATAGAGGGAGTCGGTCCGATACGGACGTTATACTCCGGTGATCACCAATGCGCAACCAACTAGTCGAAACTAATTGGATTCCCATACCATTTACCATAACCAACACATGTATGATTGATTAATCCTTAATCAACTACCCTAAGTAAATACTTAGGTTTTGAAGAAATCTTTACCATTATTACCTTTGAAGTCTTATGTACTTCCCTAGACATAGTCTAGGTTAAAGTCATGTTCGAGTATCAAGATCTAGAGACTGGGGATCCCGAGTCTCATTCCTAAGTGTTTTACTTAGGTCAGTTAGGGATAAAGTTCCCGAATATTAGTATTCCAATCGCTTGAGAAATCATAGTAATATTGTCCGAAGACGTCGCGCACAATAATAATCGCTTAACAAATCAGGGAATTAATCCACACAACATGCATAGCACACATATCACTCTTATCACATAACCAAACAATACCCGAACCCGAGGATTCCCTCAGGGGTTCAGACCACAGAATCCAACATACCTTTCACCGATGAGCGCTCGCGTAAAAATCCCCGTGAAATCTCTAGTGCTCGCTATGCCCGTATCTACCCACTCGCGCCTCTGATATACACATGATTCGAATATCAGTATATTTACATAGCTCGAAACCATCCTAAGTTAATCTCTTACTTTCATCCTGTACTTCGATGTTCGTTAATCTTAAGGATTTAAGTTTCGACGGCTCGCTATAATTTACGAGTATGTAGTTGTTGCTATGATAATAATATGTATCACGTGGAAGTTTCGTTCACCATTGTTTACGTAATGTCGGGTTACATGCACACGTGAATTTCGTTACGTTTTGTTGTGCGATCTAGTTTACATATTTGCAGTTATGCAAGTGCACGTGCATTTATACATATACAGGTACGCATAAGTTATGATTTGTTGTTATGCATTGACATTTGCGGAACCTTCCCGTGCATGTAATATTCTATGCATTTGCATATATTTAAAACGTCATTGTCGTTGTTTTTGCGTTTACACTTGCATCTTGTTAACTACGTATTGCAATTCCGCATTATGTATATTATAGCGCCCCTCGTAATAAATTTCCAACCTAGTAGTATACACCAACATTTGTCAACTTAACCATGTCTTTATGAAATTGTACATAACATACAATCGCTCCGTAACGGTCCTCCCATAACATATCCTTCCTCATGTTTCAACATAACGTTACATTATATCATTCGGACTTTATAATATATAAGCTGCCTATATTTTAAAAATTCTCGAACAACCTTGTACTTTCGGTAATCCTAATTTCTCCCCCGTATATTTTTCTATAAAACCAACCATATATATAAACTACTACAATTCTATAATTATTAATTTATAATCTAAAGTTTTCAACCATTATCACATACTTAACTCAGGGATTTAATTTCCGAACAGCACCTTTAGTTTCGGCAATCCTCATGCCATTCCCACAAGTTTTGTTTATTTACAAAACTACCCCATTTCCTATAATTGCTATATTTCCAATCTTTTTAATTTATAATCTAAGATGTCTCAAGATTATAGTATACATATGTATATACCTGCTTACGAGTAACCTCGTAGACTATACAGATTTTGTTATTCCCCCACATCTTCCTCATAGTTACACCACAAACCCTTCTATTTTATAAACTTTCATTTAATTACATAAACCTTATATTATACACCTTAATTATTTAAATCCTCATTCTAAGCCCAATTTTTTTTTCTATAATTGTACATAGCCCCTAAAGTCTTTTAAATTCTTTATTGTACCTCCCGATTTCCGGTTATCACATTATACCTAAGTTTTATATTTGTTACAAATTAATACCTATACCATATATTATAACTCTTAATTAATTTATTCCTCAAACTCACCCCAAATTTTCTTCTAAAATTTCCAATAAAACCCAAGGGTTCCAATATTCACATTTTATTCATTATACCTTTGGTAATCACTTAAACACCCATAATCTCTTTATAATTAGTGTTTTTACTTAATGTTTCTTTAAAATATCTAAAATAGCTATCTTATCATTTTAACTTGGTCAATCCTCATATGTGGTCAAAATTTACCACCTAATACATCATTTGACTAGTTGGCTATTATCTACAGAAATACCCCCATAATTTCCTGATTTTACAATTAACCCCCAATTCCATAAAATCCATATGGTATACTTATTAAAATCCTTAAATTTGATTCCCTTTCGGTTATTATCACCCCTTTATACCCTATATTTTATTTAATCATATTTTTCCCCACATATGATTTATTTATTTATATGAGAGATTTGTATAAGGTTTTAAAATTCATTTAAGCCATGATATAAGTCTATAATTATGCCTATATTTCTCTAAGATGTTACTAAGTAGTTATAATTGCTAGAAAGATGGTTTTGCACCAGAAATTTATATAACTCTATAAATCAATCTATAAATTAATTAATGGCTATTTAAGGCTCAAAATAATTATAATGAGGTGGCCTAAATATATGGCCTTAAAATAGCATAATAACTATTTTAAAATGGCATTAAATATCTCTTGGATTATACTATAATAACGGTTTATACAACACCTACTTTGCCCTTTTTAAGCCATTTTTTTTCTCAAGTTATTTCCTTATCATCTTCACACATATCCTAATTACGGTTTATTTTCCTAATTCATATTTACACCTCAAACATTTACTAGCTTATCGTACACACAAATATATATACGCCTAAAGTTGGGCTTCATAACAGTATTTACTAGTAATCCTTTTACACGTTTACAACTCAAATGATATATATATATTTATATACTCCTAATATTTACGGTTCATACTGCATCTATACTGATGACCTTTAAGCTATTTACAGAGAACGCTACAAGTAATTACCTTGATGAGATTAGCAAGGAGATTTCCCAGCAGTAACAACCACCTTCTCACCCTCTGCATCCTGACTTTCCTTTCTGAAATCCCCTCTACAACACAGGGAGGGATATGTTCAGTATTTTTCATGGAAGGTGAGGGAAAAATAAGGCTTATACAGCCACTTCTAGCATGGTTCTTACCTTCGTTTTTGAAAGTTTCTTACAGCAAGTCTTGCATCTTGTTTTAGGCTCCTTTAATGGGGTGGTTTGGTGTAGTTTATGCTCAGTAGAAGGGCTGGAAGACAGCTCCAGCCGTGAGCATCAGAAAAAGAAAGAAGGGTCGTCAAAGAGTAGTATTTCGGATTGTAAAGCTAGAAGATGCAGAAGGTTCTTACCTTGGTTTTCCAGCTGCAGTTGTAACCGAGAGTGGTGACTTTTACTGCATCAGAGAAGGGGAGATCTGGGAGTAGTAGTGTTCTAGTGAGATGGGGCAAAAACTGATGAAGAAAGAGTAACTATAACCGCGCAGAACAAGGTGCTACATGCTTACCGTTTCTGATGGGCTTTGCTCTGGTGTTAAAGAGCTGAGAATGAGCTTAAGCTGGAGACTTATTACAGTCTCAGGCAGAGGAGAAAACTGCTTGCAGTAATGACAGTGGAAGAGTAAGTTCTGGTAATCAGGGGCTGGAAAATTGTGAAGAAAGGCAGGAGGGTGCAGCTGTTCTCACCAGAATTTTTTTTTTGTTGTCGGTCTTGCTGCTGCTTCTGTGTTAGCCGACAGTGGCCAAGAAGTTTGCTAGTGATCACTTCCTTAAGGAGAGAAGAGGAGTAGTGGTACTCAGCAAATAATGGAGTGAATCAGATGAGGAAAACAGAAACTAAGATAGCAGCAGAACAAGGAAGGCAGGAGCTAGACATTACCTTTTCTGCCGGTTAATTTTAGTTCCATTTCTGTTGTTGTTTTATGTCGAGAATGACAGGGATCTTAGTGTTTGAGTTGCTGCAGCAGAGAGGAAGGGAATGGGACTGAAGTAAGGAGCAGCAGAGAAATAAGGAAGGAAGAGGGTATGGTGGGAAGTGTGAAACCGTGCAGGGAGGAAAATTCTTACCGTTTCTGTCATGTTGTTGCTCTGTTGAGTGTGACCGAGAACAAGCTCAAGTTGGGGAGCTTCTTGTGTTTTCACGCAGAAAAAGATGGCTGTTTAATGGTGACAATAATGGAGTAAAGATTCCAATGAACAAAAGCTGAACTGACTGTGAAGGAAAAAGAAAGCCGAAGAAAATGCAGAGTATTACTGTGCCTGTCCTTTGTTGTACTGAGGTATGCAGATGGAGTTGCTAAGTGTTTGCTAAGTCTTTGAACCGAGGATGAGTTCCACTTGGGGCTCCTTGCTGTTTGCCCGAGAGTGGAGGAGAGAGCAGTATTACTCGGTTTTGTAATTTGTCCACTACTGCTGCTGCTCTGCGTGAGTCTAACAGGAAGAAAAGAGGACTATTGTGATGCTACTGTGATGGAGAGGAAGGTTTGGCAAACAGGGCTGTAAGAGGGCGTGAAGGAAAGAAAGGAAATGGCCTCTTTGCTTGCTGTTGCATTTCAAAATGAGCAGAGAATGGGGAGTTGTTGTGGTGTGAACAGATCAGAACAGAAAAGAAGAAGATGGCAGAAGCAGCTGTCATCGGTTGTGGAGAGGAGAAAAGAATGAAAGTGATAGTTACAGCATGTCACGATCAGGAATGGGAAGTATGGTAAAGTAGAGAAGCTTGTACCATGTTGTACTTTTATTGTTAATTTAACTATGCAAATGAAGTTTATTTGCTTTTGGTGCAGGTTTGTGCAGTGGAGCCGGCTGGAAATTATTGGAGGGAGTTTTGAAACTTTTCCCTTCTTATAATGTTGTAATATTAGTTGTGCTTATATACAAGTATGGACCGTATTATATTTCATATTAATTGTTATGACATTTATGGTTTAGGCGTGTGTGTATTTTATTACATGTTTGGCTCTAATTTGTTTAAGGTATATGAACTATTTATATAATTTAATAGGGTATTCTAGTGGTACGTAACACATGTAATAATGTACTACACGTGGTATTAAATTCCCGACGAGTAATAATGTTTTTGACTGTTTATGAACCTATATGTTACTTAATTCTTCTAGGAGTTATATGTCTCCTTAATACATATATATATGTATATATATATCTTTTTTTATTATTATTACCGGATTATCTCCGTTAATCCAATGTTATAATATTAGGGGTATTTCAGTCTACCCCCCTTAAAAGGACTTCGTCTCGAAGTCGTCTGAATCGAATACGCACAAAGCTACCCAATGGGACCTCAAGGTATCCACCCAGCCTATCGGTTATAAGGTTCCAATGTAATCCATTCTATTCAACCAACAATTGCCCATCCAAATCAATACATATTTTATCAGATGTCCCCTATCATATATGTATATGTCACAAGTCCCGAAGGACATCCATACACAACAGTTCAAGTGCTCTAGGCACGTACACATCGCCAAATACGTCTCAAGTGTTTAAAGCACACTTACACCACAATCAACATACACACCATAAACAACCAACATACAACATACACGCCAACATACAACATACACAAACCACACCACAATAACACAAAATGACTATTATGCCAAGGGCTCTACCCCCCTTAAAAAGGGTTACGCCCCGTTACCCCCAAGGTATCACACAGTCGCTATAAGAAGAGCGTTGGATACTTGGCTCTCATGAAGTTCTCCAACTCCCATGTGGTCTTTTCGCCTCATGGTTCGACCAACGGAATTTGACCCTTTTTTAATGGTCTTGTTCCTAGTTTCCCTCGTTTCCGCATTGAAACTTCGGAGTGGAGTCTTCTCATATCTGAGAGACGGGTCGATCTCTCATCACTCGGCTCTAAAAGGCAAAAAGAAAAGGGTGAGGCACTTTCTTTTTCAGTCAAAAGTGTAGAGTACTTTGTGCGCTCCCCCAAATACGTTCTATTGGGCCCACTCACACCGTAATGAGGTGCACACCCACGTACATAGAGCTTAGTTTTCCCTCTTGTTCCTAAGGACATATTGTAGATGGTTTATTAGCAGCGAGTATTGCTGACCTCGTTCAAATATGACAGTGTCATTCACGGTCTTCTCTTCATTTGGCAACGGAGGTACCTCAGTCGGTGCGGTATTATTAATTGTAGATGCACACGATTGGGTCTTAGTCGTCTCCAGACGTTCTGGATGACTGGTGCGGAATATATTTTGAATTGTTGTTATCTTCACTCATTGGTTTCTTGTTGAGGTGAAGTATGACGTTGACTATGGTTTGTCATTAGCGCTCTTTGCACTAGTCTCTGAAGTTTGGATGTGTTAGCTTATAAGTCCACGAAGGTAATTCTTGTCGTTTCGTGGTTCCGGGTTGTTATGTTCCGAAATAAATACATTAATTGTAATATTTGTTATGTACTTTGTGATGTTATATATTGTATTTTCAGTAAACTGTTCTCACATCAATACTTGTATGGTTCTCCCCGCTTTTGCTAGGGAATCCATTGTTGTGTTTATGTTGAGTCTTGCCTCCTTGACATCCCATATGGGTATGTTCCTTGCAATTGAGGCATTTTCCCTCTAGTATATTTTATATCTTTTCTATTTTTCCATGTTGTTTAACAGGAGTATAATTGTACATTTATGAGTTCCCGTGTGGGTTATATCATTGAAAATCGTATTGATTTTGGAATGCGCCCTTGGACGGTCTGGCTGTTTGTATAGCCTGCCTTCAATTTGTTTCTCATCTTTTGAGTTCTATGCGAGTTCCACTCGTCTGGTCTTTGCCAATGTGTTTATTCTAAAAGTTGTTTATAATGGTTGCTTCCGTGCATACCATGTTTTAGTCGATTCGACGGTTAAGTTATTATGGCATTTGCTTAATAACTTAGGGCATCTGTTAATGTGCTAGCTTTGCCTTTATTTTTATTGAATATTGGTGTACTTTATGTTCAGCCCCTTTGTGGGTGCAGACGTATCGTTGCCCTTAATTCGGGCATACCAAATTATTACCTTATTCGGTATTGTTTGTGTTCTCTGTTGGAGAGTAATTCCCTTTATGTCCCTCTTACGGGTGGCAATCCTTATTATTGGGTAGGTTCTTTTGAATGTAAAAATATTGTGTTAGTGTAAAACATTTATTGGACCTTATGAGAGTTTCGGTTGCGTTTGTTCGCCCATTTAATGAGTTTTCATAGCTGTCCCTAGGTTGACTGTTAACTCTTTCCTCTTTCGAGAGGTTTCCTCTAATGTTATTGTGTTTAACAATTTCTTTATGGAGTTACGACTTAGTCGCGTTCTATTCAAGGTTTTTGGTTCCTGTAATTTCATTGGTTTAGTAGGAACTCTTCTCCTGAATTTACCTCAGGTAGTTATTTGTACGGGTCTGGATTTGCTACATGTATGGGGTACCTACTGATACATTGTTACTTTATTCTGTTGTCAATCACCCTTTTTTTTTTTTTTTTTAGGGTATCCTGAGGAAATTTCTTTTCGGTTCCCTGGGTTCCCAGCCCAATGGTGTGATTTTGTATTTTTCATTCAACAGGTGTTTGCGATATCTCGCCCTAACGGTAAGGTTTGCTTCTGAGTGGTATGAGGTGATCTTTTTCCTCTGTCATTGGCTTCGATTGACATGAGTTCACCGTTGTTTAAGCAATTTACGACTCCTCGTATTGATAAGTTATTGTTGTTTTATTGTTTAGTAGTTCCTTTGTTAGAGTTACTTATGTGTTGATTCTAATTATTGCCAGCTGGTAATCATGCGCGTGGTTTGGCGCTTGTTCATCGTTCATTAGTTAGTAGATTATGCACGTTATTCTCAGTGCGTATTATAGTTCTTTGAACTTTTACCCTATTCCTTGGTTTACATCATTTGGTGTAATTCCTGAGCTTCATGGCGAAGATTTGTGTTTTCTTCTTTTTATGAAAGTCTTTATTGTGGCCTGGTTTGAACCCATTCCCACTAATTGTCATGTCATTTTTAAATGTCACTATTCAATTGGTACATATTGGAAAGTAATCGGAGGCGGTATTTTCGCCCACCTAGACCTGTGTTCTTCTCGTGTACATTGAGTACTTCCACTTTAAACTTGTGTTTTATAACATTTAGACGTGTTATCTTCTATCGCCGTTTAGGCTGTTTGCCCTTGTTTAACTTGTATAGTCCTTTCCCCGACAGTCGTTATGTTATTAGACGACATGTCTTAAACACGCATTCCCTCTTTGTCACGTATTGTTTGTGATCGAATGAATTAACAGTGTATAATTGTAACCTGACATCTGTTTGTCTCTTGTTGGTTATGGCATTCCCTGATATGATTAGTGCCTTGGGTGGTAATTATTTAGGTGTTCAACTACAATTCACGTTTAAGGTTGCGATCGGTTTAAGTATTAATTGTGTTGTAATGTAACATTTCTAATGTTGGTCTTACTAAGGACTAGCATGTTCCTTTCTCCTTCCAATGTTTGTTATGTATTGGCGTATGCCATTATGGGCGTAGCATTGCCTTAATTGTCACATGGTTATGTTCCACCATCATTCTTTAGGAAAATATGTTCGGGAGCGAACTATGATTCACGAGCATTCGTATTCGACACCTTATTAGTTAGAATGCATGTATTTTAGTTGTTTGCAGCTTTTATACTTTGGTTCCTTGTTTATTTCTAATGTAATTAATTGTGACCACTTGTAGAGAGTATCGGGAATCATCCGACCCTGATGTGATCAGTATCAGTGTTGAACTATCCTTCCACCCCAATTTGTGTTCAGCTTCCCTTGACCTGTACCGGATCAAGTTACACCTCCCACGTCAATTTTAAACCATCAAGTGATTTACCAAGCATGTTATGATGTTTGGCTCATAGGCTGATGTTATTGTATGATTATTGTTTAATGATTGTAGTTTGTTATGGGCTGGGGTATGCCCTTTAGTTGTTACGTTTGGACTCGTCAGATCCTCCAATGGTTGCAGTTTCCGTATTCTAAGGGTTTTGTAACCCTTTGGTGAAAAGTTGTAGCTATAGGAGTGATTGTAGTTATGAGATTCGCTCTGACGTTGTATGAATGTTTGATGATTACCGGTGGACATGGCGTTGCACCTGTGGCCTTCACGGTCTTTAAAATTCTGTTGTATTTATCATTATAGTTATAGTAGTGATGTAGTCATAATTATAGCCATAATTGTAACCATAATTGTAGCCATCATTGTAGCACTTGCTGTAGCAAGTGCGCGAGGTAGACGGAATTGTGAGTATAGTATTTGCTATAGCGCTTGTTGTAGAAAGCGCGCCATGCTGGTTGAGTCATCGGTTTCAAGAATTGTTTGTTTCACTAACGCTTCGGTCGTTTGAGTATTGTTTAGATGATTAGTCCTGAAAAGGGGTAGTATTGGAGTTATTTCGGTTCATTAAGGTAGGGTAAATTTTCTAAGGTAATTCTATTTCTAGGTTCTCTGAGTCAGGCTATTTCTGAGTTTTATTGAAAACTCCCTCATGGTAGGAGAAGGTTCCTGACGCATGTTCATGCAGTCAATGTATTAAGTTAAGGATGTGCGGTTTCCTAGATCGCGCTGTGTACTAGTACCAGCGCCTAAGGTTCCCACAAAATTCGGGGTATTCTGCCCCTGGTGACTTTCCCCCTTCTAGTAGCTCGTATCGGCTGGGGTCTGCTCCGCGTGGCTACCTCGTGGTGCTTCGGGTTCAACAAATGGAATACTCTAGTTATCCTTGGTACGACATTCCTTCCCTTGAGTGTTATGTTATAGTAATTTTAGGAGTTTCGCTCGTAAGCTCATATGGTTATTTTTAATGTAGGTCAGGTTTTACTGAGTCTTCGGTTGTATCCGGTTGGAGCTATTCCCATTTTGAGAGAGACTTCTATGTATTTCTTGGTGACATCTATTACATTGCTTCTATGGGTGATACTCGAGATGTGGGCAGCGGCGGGTGGGGTACTACTGTTGTTTCCTGGGATGTTCCTCCATCAAGCTAGTGCGGCGACTACCGTCTCAACGCTTTTCAGGGTTACAGGACCTCCATCACCCCCGACATGCCTCTTCTCGACACCCGCAATGCGCTATGTCGTATTATTACTTGATAGTTTACCGTGTAGAAATCAATAACACAGATATGTCATTAAGGCTAATTTTGTTACGCATTTAGCGTTTCTAAGACACTGGTTCGTTTAAGACCAGGCGGCTCGTACCTCACAAACGTTTCCCGTATTTCCCAAGTCCTATGCTCACTATCTAAATCCTAATATCTCGTCATCAGAGCGGTACTCCGCTCTGATACCACTTTTGTAACACCCCACTCTATAAACCCGTAATAATCACTCCCGTAATAATCACTCTCGTAACATAATTAAAGACGTCTCACAGCGGAAGTTAAACTACATTAATCCTCACTTGGGTGTCACATGCCATTACTCGCCCATGCGAGTAACGAAGCATATCCGAAATATAACAAATGACAACAACAACTAACCACAGTGATGAACGAGATATTTACTACATTATCCTATATACAAACCGGTACCTATAACAAGTGAGCACTTAAGAATTCCAGATTACAACGTACTAACATGAAATAATCCTAGAAGCGTAATAAAAGTCGAGGTCATCTACCCACGATCCCGCACTCCGGCGTCAATCATCAATCACCATGAAACATAAAATATCGGTGCCCAGGAGGGCTCAGCACTTGGCCGAGTATGTTAAACTATGTTGTCCTAGACCCTTTAGGTCACTTAGGTCAATTAGCCGTCTGAACATGAGGTTGATTACATGCTGGTTCATTTTGCAGTTTATATACAGCAGTAAATAACATGCATAAGCATACAGTGATCCATCAAAGTGACAATCCATCCATTACATACAATCCACGACATACCAGATACCCTGTTCTATAAACAGTCACACAATATACAGTAAACATTTATACAAACACGTAGTTACTTCCATCGAGATGTTAGTTTCCTTTAAATTATATTAACCACCATTTAGTCTTACTCTCAATACCATTGGGCGTCATGTTAGGACAACCCGGAAATAACCTTACTGGACAGTAGTCCTCCCGTACACACGAAGTGCTCATTGCCAAGGATCACTCGATCCTGGGGCTTCCACTTGCCTAATAAAGGCGTCCATGAATGGCCGAAGCCGTGTGCCAAAGTCGGCACCCTGGTCCAACAGTCTATCTAGGCCCGTCGGAATATAGAGGGAGTCGGTCCGATACGGACGTTATACTCCGGTGATCACCAATGCGCAACCAACTAGTCGAAACTAATTGGATTCCCATACCATTTACCATAACCAACACTCTCCAATGTATGATTAATCCTTAATCAACTACCCTAAGTAAATACTTAGGTTTTGAAGAAATCTTTACCATTATTACCTTTGAAGTCTTATGTACTTCCCTAGACATAGTCTAGGTTAAAGTCATGTTCGAGTATCAAGATCTAGAGACTGGGGATCCCGAGTCTCATTCCTAAGTGTTTTACTTAGGTCAGTTAGGGATAAAGTTCCCGAATATTAGTATTCCAATCGCTTGAGAAATCATAGTAATATTGTCCGAAGACGTCGCGCACAATAATAATCGCTTAACAAATCAGGGAATTAATCCACACAACATGCATAGCACACATATCACTCTTATCACATAACCAAACAATACCCGAACCCGAGGATTCCCTCAGGGGTTCAGACCACAGAATCCAACATACCTTTCACCGATGAGCGCTCGCGTAAAAATCCCCGTGAAATCTCTAGTGCTCGCTATGCCCGTATCTACCCACTCGCGCCTCTGATATACACATGATTCGAATATCAGTATATTTACATAGCTCGAAACCATCCTAAGTTAATCTCTTACTTTCATCCTGTACTTCGATGTTCGTTAATCTTAAGGATTTAAGTTTCGACGGCTCGCTATAATTTACGAGTATGTAGTTGTTGCTATGATAATAATATGTATCACGTGGAAGTTTCGTTCACCATTGTTTACGTAATGTCGGGTTACATGCACACGTGAATTTCGTTACGTTTTGTTGTGCGATCTAGTTTACATATTTGCAGTTATGCAAGTGCACGTGCATTTATACATATACAGGTACGCATAAGTTATGATTTGTTGTTATGCATTGACATTTGCGGAACCTTCCCGTGCATGTAATATTCTATGCATTTGCATATATTTAAAACGTCATTGTCGTTGTTTTTGCGTTTACACTTGCATCTTGTTAACTACGTATTGCAATTCCGCATTATGTATATTATAGCGCCCCTCGTAATAAATTTCCAACCTAGTAGTATACACCAACATTTGTCAACTTAACCATGTCTTTATGAAATTGTACATAACATACAATCGCTCCGTAACGGTCCTCCCATAACATATCCTTCCTCATGTTTCAACATAACGTTACATTATATCATTCGGACTTTATAATATATAAGCTGCCTATATTTTAAAAATTCTCGAACAACCTTGTACTTTCGGTAATCCTAATTTCTCCCCCGTATATTTTTCTATAAAACCAACCATATATAAACTACTACAATTCTATAATTATTAATTTATAATCTAAAGTTTTCAACCATTATCACATACTTAACTCAGGGATTTAATTTCCGAACAGCACCTTTAGTTTCGGCAATCCTCATGCCATTCCCACAAGTTTTGTTTATTTACAAAACTACCCCATTTCCTATAATTGCTATATTTCCAATCTTTTTAATTTATAATCTAAGATGTCTCAAGATTATAGTATACATATGTATATACCTGCTTACGAGTAACCTCGTAGACTATACAGATTTTGTTATTCCCCCACATCTTCCTCATAGTTACACCACAAACCCTTCTATTTTATAAACTTTCATTTAATTACATAAACCTTATATTATACACCTTAATTATTTAAATCCTCATTCTAAGCCCAATTTTTTTTCTATAATTGTACATAGCCCCTAAAGTCTTTTAAATTCTTTATTGTACCTCCCGATTTCCGGTTATCACATTATACCTAAGTTTTATATTTGTTACAAATTAATACCTATACCATATATTATAACTCTTAATTAATTATTCCTCAAACTCACCCCAAATTTTCTTCTAAAATTTCCAATAAAACCCAAGGGTTCCAATATTCACATTTTATTCATTATACCTTTTGGTAATCACTTAAACACCCATAATCTCTTTATAATTAGTGTTTTTACTTAATGTTTCTTTAAAATATCTAAAATAGCTATCTTATCATTTTAACTTGGTCAATCCTCATATGTGGTCAAAATTTACCACCTAATACATCATTTGACTAGTTGGCTATTATCTACAGAAATACCCCCATAATTTCCTGATTTTACAATTAACCCCCAATTCCATAAAATCCATATGGTATACTTATTAAAATCCTTAAATTTGATTCCCTTTCGGTTATTATCACCCCTTTATACCCTATATTTTATTTAATCATATTTTTCCCCACATATGATTTATTTATTTATATGAGAGATTTGTATAAGGTTTTAAAATTCATTTAAGCCATGATATAAGTCTATAATTATGCCTATATTTCTCTAAGATGTTACTAAGTAGTTATAATTGCTAGAAAGATGGTTTTGCACCAGAAATTTATATAACTCTATAAATCAATCTATAAATTAATTAATGGCTATTTAAGGCTCAAAATAATTATAATGAGGTGGCCTAAATATATGGCCTTAAAATAGCATAATAACTATTTTAAAATGGCATTAAATATCTCTTGGATTATACTATAATAACGGTTTATACAACACCTACTTTGCCCTTTTTAAGCCATTTTTTTTTCTCAAGTTATTTCCTTATCATCTTCACACATATCCTAATTACGGTTTATTTTCCTAATTCATATTTACACCTCAAACATTTACTAGCTTATCGTACACACAAATATATATACGCCTAAAGTTGGGCTTCATAACAGTATTTACTAGTAATCCTTTTACACGTTTACAACTCAAATGATATATATTATTTATATACTCCTAATATTTACGGTTCATACTGCATCTATACTGATGACCTTTAAGCTATTTACAGAGAACGCTACAAGTAATTACCTTGATGAGATTAGCAAGGAGATTTCCCAGCAGTAACAACCACCTTCTCACCCTCTGCATCCTGACTTTCCTTTCTGAAATCCCCTCTACAACACAGGGAGGGATATGTTCAGTATTTTTCATGGAAGGTGAGGGAAAAATAAGGCTTATACAGCCCTTCTAGCATGGTTCTTACCTTCGTTTTTGAAAGTTTCTTACAGCAAGTCTTGCATCTTGTTTTAGGCTCCTTTAATGGGGTGGTTTGGTGTAGTTTATGCTCAGTAGAAGGGCTGGAAGACAGCTCCAGCCGTGAGCATCAGAAAAAGAAAGAAGGGTCGTCAAAGAGTAGTATTTCGGATTGTAAAGCTAGAAGATGCAGAAGGTTCTTACCTTGGTTTTCCAGCTGCAGTTGTAACCGAGAGTGGTGACTTTTACTGCATCAGAGAAGGGGAGATCTGGGAGTAGTAGTGTTCTAGTGAGATGGGGCAAAAACTGATGAAGAAAGAGTAACTATAACCGCGCAGAACAAGGTGCTACATGCTTACCGTTTCTGATGGGGCTTTGCTCTGGTGTTAAAGAGCTGAGAATGAGCTTAAGCTGGAGACTTATTACAGTCTCAGGCAGAGGAGAAAACTGCTTGCAGTAATGACAGTGGAAGAGTAAGTTCTGGTAATCAGGGGCTGGAAAATTGTGAAGAAAGGCAGGAGGGTGCAGCTGTTCTCACCAGAATTTTTTTTTTGTTGTCGGTCTTGCTGCTGCTTCTGTGTTAGCCGACAGTGGCCAAGAAGTTTGCTAGTGATCACTTCCTTAAGGAGGAGAAGAGGAGTAGTGGTACTCAGCAAATAATGGAGTGAATCAGATGAGGAAAACAGAAACTAAGATAGCAGCAGAACAAGGAAGGCAGGAGCTAGACATTACCTTTTCTGCCGGTTAATTTTAGTTCCATTTCTGTTGTTGTTTTATGTCGAGAATGACAGGGATCTTAGTGTTTGAGTTGCTGCAGCAGAGAGGAAGGGAATGGGACTGAAGTAAGGAGCAGCAGAGAAATAAGGAAGGAAGGAGGGTATGGTGGGAAGTGTGAAACCGTGCAGGGAGGAAAATTCTTACCGTTTCTGTCATGTTGTTGCTCTGTTGAGTGTGACCGAGAACAAGCTCAAGTTGGGGAGCTTCTTGTGTTTTCACGCAGAAAAAGATGGCTGTTTAATGGTGACAATAATGGAGTAAAGATTCCAATGACAGAAAAAGGAAACAAGCTGGACTGTGAAGGAAAAAGAAAGCCGAAGAAAATGCAGAGTATTACTGTGCCTGTCCTTTGTTGTACTGAGGTATGCAGATGGAGTTGCTAAGTGTTTTGCTAAGTCTTTGAACCGAGGATGAGTTCCACTTGGGGCTCCTTGCTGTTTGCCCGAGAGTGGAGGAGAAGAGCAGTATTACTCGGTTTTGTAATTTGTCCACTACTGCTGCTGCTCTGCGTGAGTCTAACAGGAAGAAAAGAGGACTACTGTGATGCTACTGTGATGGAGAGGAAGGTTTGGCAAACAGGGCTGTAAGAGGGCGTGAAGGAAAAGAAAGGAAATGGCCTCTTTGCTTGCTGTTGCATTTCAAAATGAGCAGAGAATGGGGAGTTGTTGTGGTGTGAACAGATCAGAACAGAAAAGAAGAAGATGGAATGCAGAAGCAGCTGTCATCGGTTGTGGAGAGGAGAAAAGAATGAAAGTGATAGTTACAGCATGTCACGATCAGGAATGGGAAGTATGGTAAAGTAGAGAAGCTTGTACCATGTTGTACTTTTATTGTTAATTTAACTTATGCAAATGATGTTTATTTGCTTTTGGTGCAGGTTTGTGCAGTGGAGCCGGCTGGAAATTATTGGAGGGAGTTTTGAAACTTTTCCCTTCTTATAATGTTGTAATATTAGTTGTGCTTATATACAAGTATGGACTGTATTATATTTCATATTAATTGTTATGACATTTATGGTTTAGGCGTGTGTGTATTTTATTACATGTTTGGCTCTAATTTGTTTAAGGTATATGAACTATTTATATAATTTAATAGGGTATTCTAGTGGTACGTAACACATGTAATAATGTACTACACGTGGTATTAAATTCCCGACGAGTAATAATGTTTTTGACTGTTTATGAACCTATATGTTACTTAATTCTTCTAGGAGTTATATGTCTCCTTAATACATATATATATGTATATATATATCTTTTTTTATTATTATTACCGGATTATCTCCGTTAATCCAATGTTATAATATTAGGGGTATTTCATTCAGGTTTAATGGTCAGACCGGCTAGGTCTTCCCGAGGTTTTATCGACCTCTAGCCCAAGGGTTTCGTACCCCTGCCTTTAGGAAGGCTATTTCCTGCTTTATTGCATTACGGACTCACATAGAAGTTTAGTGTTTATTGGTAACCGCCTGGACCACTCGGTCCTTCAGGGTTAGTTTACCATCGCTGCACTTGCTGTAGCAAGTGCGCAATGTAGGTTGAAATTTAATACTTTGGTTAATGTGGCACTTGTAGTGGCAAGTGCGCCATACAGACTGAGCCACCGGTACGGTGTGTCAGTGCAGTGCTATACCCTAATCGGGTTCCTGTTCCTGTCAAAAGTTCTTATTCAAATTAATACAGTCTCACTCCCGCACTCGTTCCCACAAGTTTACCGTGGTAGTAAGGTCTTACTCCCCTCTCGAGGCATTGCATGATAGCAACTTAGTGAGTTCTTGTTTCTACAGCTCTCATAATCTCTCTTCATGCACGTCATGCCATCTTGAACCTTCAGTATTGCATGGATTAGAGTTACTCGCTTCGGGTGATACTTCTATAAGGTTATCCATTCCGTCAGTTACATATATCATAAACCAATCATTACTCATCATTTCCACTTTCTTCCCCCCCCCCCCCAAGCGCATTAATCAGTGCTTTCCTGGATGTAGGACAGGGTTGCCTTGCACATAGCAAGCCAGCCCCATTAGTCCTATGGGAATTATCTCTTCAACCTCGGTCTAACATTCATCTCGTACTCGTATGGTAGACATTACGTCATTACTAGGACCCCCGGTCCTAAACATTACATCAAAACACAAAGTCTTATTTTCTACATTTAACATAATTCTCATAGCATCCACATCGGGTCTTCCCGATCAGGAGACTTATCTCCGTGGTGCTTCTCATTTCATTGTTTCACTAGATAGTACTCGAGGTACGGGGTGCGGCGGGTGGGGTACCATTGCAAATTTCCCGGGATGCTCTCTCATCAAGTGCGAGCGGTTCATACTGTCTTCGCGTTACTTGGGGTTGTTGGACCTTCACCACCTTCCGCTGCGCCGCGTTCTTCCTTAGTACTGTTACCCAGACCTCTCCTTGACATACGTCAAGAGGACGGGTTAGACCCTTACTCGGTTCTAATACCGTAGTCTCGGTCGTTTAATATTGAAGTGCCTCCACGGCTATGGTGTGCAAGCTTTAAGCATTGCATCAACCCCGCGAGGTCACGTATCCTCACAACGTTTCCCGTATTCCCAAAACCTATGCTCACTGTATAAATCCTACTATCTCTTGTCATCAGAGCGGAGTACCGCTCTGATACCACTTTTGTAACACCCCTACTGTAATCGGCTCCTAATCGTCTTACTTAACATTGTAATCGCAGCGGTAATCTAAAAATTGAACTACTGGTGTCACCGTTCTCACTCGCCCATACGAGTAATAACGTTCTTACTGATAAATATATTAATACGAAACAATTTCCCACAGTGACAACAAGAGATAGATCTAACCTTCCCAACCAAGATAAAATACATCCACAATGAGCATTCTAAGTATCCCAATCCTATACATGTTTCTAAGTTTGTATCAAAATGCAACAGTGCATATTTAAACAACTGTAACTATACTACCCAGCGCGTCCCGCTCTTTGTCGACACCGGAAGCTGCATACCTGCAAAATGTTTGTTTGTGGTATGGAATCAGCCCCTGCTGAGTATGTTACTATATGACTGTCATGCCCCCTCGGACCCTCAGTTAATTGGTCGAGAGCATGCAATTCATTTTCATGCAAATAGTTTAATATAAGAAAAAACCGTAAAGCAATAATATATACTGCAGTAAACTCAAATAGGAAACAAGCCCCCGGCTTCACACATCACATCACAGTATACCACCGAAAGCGTTACAACGCTTTTATGAGTACAGAGACTCCATTCCAACAAACACTTGATAGTTCATAATTGAGTACGGCGACTCACTCGACCAAACAATCCACAATGATCCACACACGAGTACAGCGACTCGACTCGACCAGTTCACAGCACAGGTATAAGTACAACGACTCAATTAATCCAATTCACAACTCGTATATGAGTACAACGACTCAATTAATCCAAATCACAATACACATATGAGTACAACGACTCGTTTCAGCAAATCCACCAATAAACAACACATAACCACAAAGCATAACCAAAGAGCAACAAGGCAAAACAACGAGAATTATAAACAAGTATAAATTCTCGTCTTTGGCATGCAAGCCCAAATAATGTTCGCCTAATGTACGAGCTAGTATAGTCGTTCGTAATTGTTCAGTCATGCCTAATGACAACGTCTCGTTAGAATGACGTGTCTCTAAGTTACCCATCTCCTATGGCGGGTCACCCACGGCAGTAGCCACTCCAGCGGTAGAGTCTCCGACCTACGAACCATCTGTAGTCCGTTGGAAATTTACCTTGATACTTACGGATACCCACACGGTATCCTAGTATCGTTAATTGATCACAGTTCACAACAAGAGCCACATCCTCTTGGTAAACTTATCTATACCATCGCATCGTTTTTCTATTTTTCCTAACACAGCAGACTAAGGTCATTAGTCCAATCCTGAGTATGTCGACTTGGGATCCAGTGTTAGATACGAGAGCGGCGTCAAAGAAGGCCAGTGCTCCGTATATAAGTCTCGGATAATATATATATATATATATCTTATTATCCTAATGCTACACGTTTTACTTACGTTCCTTATATTACACATATAAGATAGCATCATTGCCGCTAGTTCGTTTTATAATATGTTCATATATACGAAATGTACTATTATCGTTTAACAGTAATAATAATAAAGCAGCATTAATACACAACTCAAGCATATTAATTCACACAAGCAGACATTCAATCTTAACACAGATTTTCACACATGTCTGAACTGAGGAAATCCTCAGAGACAATCAAGCCACATAAATAACATACCGTGCACCGGGATTGTAAGACCGTGGAGTATGAATCAGCTAAATTCTCTGGCGATCCTCGAGACGCCTCTAACAATCTATTAATATGCATCACACTATGCATCAGCATCTCATACTAACAATACACTATGACACCCCGTACCGTTACAAATCCACCCCGGTTTATTCCCCGTTGCTAACTGATAACGTTTGTCGGGTTTCCGGTTTAGCTCGGGATTCGGAAAAATGTCATATTTCATGCGTGGTTACGTCGAGTATATTAATATACTTAACTTTAAACGTTTATTATCGCATGTAATTTAATACACATTGTATATTATATAGCTTATCACTATATTGCATGTATAATCTTAATCATATATTATACATCTCACCTTAGTATTTATTTCCTAAGGTTAGTTTTTCCAAGTGTAATGTTTGTATAATTCGTATTTGAAAATACTTTGAAGTATATAACTCCTTATTATCTCATGGACAACATAACATTAGAATTTCCTTATCCAATGTTTATAATTCTTTCTTTTATTCTATATCATTTTAATTATGATATTATATGGTTATTTGAACCACATTGCGTTTTCCGCTCCTTAACATTTATTTATTTAATATATGTATTATGGGACCATTTATTATATGGTAAATCTTTATAATATATTCATTCTCTTTCAATGAATACTTCTTATATTATAAATGTTATAACCTTTATAACATTGAAAACCATATTATAAATTTTGTTCTAAAATCCCATTATTTCCGAACAGCACCCATGTTCTCTATTATTTACAAAATCCACCACATAATTTATATAATGTTATATTATAGTTATATAACATATATTATGACATTTATGTCATTAAAACAATTATAACCTATAGTTATAAATTGTTATAACTACCAAATATCTCTATTCTTCCGGTTTATTTAAATTCACCATACTTTCAGATTTTACAAATCAACCCCAAATTATATTCCATTGTCACACTTACAATATACACCTTATATTATAATCCTTAAACCTTAATATAGTTATAACCTAAGGTTATAATGTGTTATAATTGCCCAACAGACCCTAGGCCTGTTTCAAATTAATTTCCAACCCATCAACTTTCCATAATCACTAAATAACCCCATTTTATAACATATAGTTTCTAATGTCATTAAAACTATATATTATACATATATCTTAATAAAACCTTATATATAACTCCAAAAATTACCAAACTATACCAAAAGGTTATAAACATCATTCCTAACCTTATATTTTCAATATTTACGGTTTCTACCATATATGTTACCTATATGTAACAATGATATAAAATATCATATATTATACTTATATAATCCATATTAACTCCAAATTTAACCAAATAAATTCCTAAAAATTCCTAATAACCCATAGGTGTATAAAATACCATTTTATACCCTAAACTTTCGGTAATCTCATATATACCCATATGTTATGTAATTTTTACAATTTAATACATAACTTAGTATAATTTGATAATTAAATTAATAAATCATCAAATCTGGTCAAAGTCTTTTGCTTGGTCAATGTTTGACTTCCAAACATCATTTTGACCCCACTTTCTCGGTAATTACATAGATTACCCCAAACTTTCCAATATTTACAATTTCACCCCAAAACTTTATAAAATCTTATAATTTTTATTTAAATACATTTTAAATCCCAATTTTCGGCTATATTCACCTACAGCCCTCTAAAGTTTATTTATTTATGGCTTTGACCCCTTACTTAATAGTAAGTGCATAAAATAAATTAATTAAGCTTTTAAACTTAAATAAAATGGCCTAATGGCATGGCCTTATTACAACTTTGCTTTATAACATAAAATTACACATAGATAGCTCAAAATATAACATAAACTCTCGGCCTTGCTATAGTTTATTTATTTTTCCACATAATGTCATAATTTGACCATTATGTTAATTAAACCACTTAAATGACTAGCTTAATTTATCTTAGTCATTTTTTTCCATACTTAGGTTAAAATCACCCATATAAATACCTCCACTCTCGGCACATAATTTATATAAGCCAAGAAATCATAATAACATAAGTTTAAGGTGTTTATACCTTGATTTATGTACTTAAAGCCCTTATATCACTTCGGCAGCTTGGAGGAAAAATCACCACAGCACTCACACATGTTTAATACACCAAAATAAGATATGGTTACACTCCAAGCATGAGCTAACCATAAAGAACAATTAAATGTTAGATTTAAGGCAAAAATCACCTTAAAAATGTAAGGAAGTTTCCAAAGGGTTTCGGCCTGAATTAAACACACCACATGGTGTTAAATTCACCATATAAACATAGGAAATAGCTAGACAACAACAAGATGCTATGGTAATAAGTTTTACCTTGGCAAAATGCCTTAAAGAATGATATTTCCTTTGGTTTTCGGCCACCCTTGCTCCAAATGGTTAACCAACTAAATTAGCATGTAAATATGAAGATTATGAGTGAATAAACTCATAGAAATCAGAAGAAGAAAACCGGATGGAGAATAGAAATCCTTAAGGTATGTTTTTACCTTATAATGTAAATTTTGACCACCTTTGGTCCCAAGACTTGCTTCAGCCGAGATTGATTGTTGTTCAAGGTTTAAAACACTGAGAATGAGCCATGGAAAGTGATAGATCATGAGCTCCAAGTGTAGGTAATGAAGAGATGAAGAAAAAGAGCTAAAATAAGCCTTAAACCATTACCTTAGGTGCAAAAGAGATTGATTTGCCTTGCATACTCAAGAACACAGCTTGAGAGGGTTTGGAAGGTCTGATGGCTCGGCTGGAATGGGACAAGAACAAAGATAAAGAAAGGAAATGTGATTAAATGATTGAAAAGTAAGATTTGGAATAGTAAAATGGTGATTCACCAAATTAGCTAGATATTTAGGATTAAAGTTGAATGTGCTGTCTTCCATGCTCCAAGGCTTCCGACTTCCAAAGGGTTAGAGTGGTCATTAGTTGACCATTGACCATACTTAGTCAATTTTGCTTAAAAATGCACTATTTGGGTTACTATTCACAAATGAATGCCATATTTTCGATTTTTTTGAAATCTTGGATTTAGACCTTCTAATGTGGTACATTATAGTACATTAGTATATCAAGGTCTAATCCAATGCTTAACACCACTCAAAACCCACTCAGAAAGTCAATTTTCTCAAAAACGTGCTTTAAGGAATTTTAAAGCACATTTTGTGTTAGAACATGTTTTAGAGCTTGGTTTCCTTTGAGAATGGTTTTATAATGTTCATTACTTCATTATAATACTTAGGAATCCACTTTGGATCCTATTTGAGGTCATACAATCTTTATGGTGCTTTAAAGCACATTTTTGGCTTTACCGATCTTAAGACATCTTTTGCCTTGTTGAGATCCTTAGATTGTTCCTCAATGGTATTTAGATGTTTATTAACCATCTTAGATCATTAATAGATCATTTAATTATGTTTTTAAGGTTAGAGGTATTTAAGTTATATTCATCATTCATAACATAAAAATTCAAACATTTATAATCATATCATTCACATTATTAGAATTCAAAAAAAAATTCAAACATTTATAAATCATTCACAATATTTATTAGAATTCAAAAACAAACAAATTAAAACATTTAAAAATCATGCACAATATTAGAATTAATAAATAAACAAATTAAAACATTTAAAAAAATCATTCAAAATATTATAATTCAAAAATAAACAAATTAAAACATTTAAAAATCATTCACAATATTAAATTTAAAAAAAATTGCCTTCCAGAGCAGCGGCGCTGCTCTAGTTGCTCCAAGGCGAGCCGCGCAGATGCTCGGATCAGACGCACGCGAGCAGTACCTCTCCTCTAGGCAGACGCGGTCGAGCAGCACCACTCCTCGGCGAAGACGCGGGCGAGCAGCGCTACTACTCGCGCCCCCTGTGTCACTGGAGAACCGAAGTCGCGAGCTGCTCTACTCCTCGCCCTGGTGTCGATCGAGTGCCGCTCCTCCTCGTGGATCTTCCAGGCGAGCAGCACCGGTCCTCGCTTCACTCCCACCCGAGTAGCCCTGCTCCTCGCCCCTCTACAGATCGAGTCGCACCAGGGCTCGCCCCTGTACTATTTTTTTTCAAAATTTTCAAGTTTCATCTGAATTTTCCATGCTAGATCTAGCTCAATTGATGTTGAATTTCAAAAAACTAACACCAAATTCATACTCGGGACACCCAAATCTATAAGTTAGAAAAAAACAATTTCGAAAAACTCACCGGAAAATTTTTCCGGTGGTGGTCCTGCGGTGGTTGGCGGCGGCGGGTGGCGGCTCCGGCAGTCAAAAGAGAGCTTCTTAAGGAAGAGAGAGAGAGAGGAGAGAGAGTGAGTAAGAGAGAAATGAGTAATCCAAGGAAGGTTAGGCTATATATAGTACGAGCGTTTTTTACCCGAAATTGACGTTTTCAACTGCGATTTCAGTACAACGTTCTGAAAGTGTAACAATGTTTGTAATTTAGTCAAACACAACATAAAATGTCTTTAACTTACGTGGACTCACAATTATATCGTTTAAATGCGATTAAAAAGGGTTTAACGTCTTTTATTACAATTAAAACGTTTTTCACCCGAGTGTTTTTTACTGTTTACGCTCAAGAAATTATTTTAAAAAAAACAAAAGTTACAACACGACATCATTACATGTGTACAACGCCAGTATGAATTAAAAAAAAAATTGTACTTCGGTGATTAGTAATTTTGTACTGCAAATAGCAACCCAGATTTTTTATGTATTAATATACATTATTTATAACTTCTTGACATATTTCAGTATTAAATTTAACTTTAATTTTTACATTCCATTAAGTAAGATTAATTTAATAACAGATATTTTTTAACCAAATATGTATGATTAAAATAGAATAAAGTAATTAATTTTTCAACAGTTGAACAATATATAATAAAATACAAAGTAATAGAAAATACTTAATTTTAAGTGCAATAAATTATTTCATTATTCGAAAATAAATTAAATTTAAAATCCATATCTAATTTTAACTATTAACTTATATTTTTAATATATTTTAATTTTTCATATTAAATACTAATATATAGTATATGGTAAATTATTTTATTTTAATATATAGTATATAATAAAATATCTTATTTAATATATAAATACTTATATATATATTCATAAACTTTTATACATATTATTAATTAATTGTAATTGTATGAATAAGAATAATAAATAAAGACTAATTAAATACTTAAGGGAGATGAAGAGAATGAAAGAGACAACATACAAGGAGGAAAAAGAAAATTAGTTGTGTAGATATTAGTAAAATTGTTTTAAAATAAGTCATAAATAATAATTTTTACTTATTGAAACAGAAGTTGGGCTAATTCACTTTTCTGACTAATTTATACCTTGGCTTTCATTCATTAATCTCACAGTTGTGTGAAAACCTTTTTTTGGGTAAGAAAGCCTTTTTACTTTTTAAAAAGAAATCAAGGAAGATCATTTGTGAGATTGTGAGTGGAAATTGAGTATGTATTCAGTGTATCAGCACTCCCGGGTATTATCAGCACTGACGTCAGAAAGGCCTGTCCTCTCCGACTGAATATATCGCGAAGTCAGCTAATCACCAGTGTTATCTCAAACTTTCTTGCATACTTATTTAAGCTAGCTAACCGAGAGCGGGAGAGGGAAGCAAGGCGCAAATGGAGGACACTGTGATCAGAGTGGCGTCCATTTTCATCTATCCTATTAAGTCCTGCCGTGGAATTTCTGTTCCTCAAGCATCCATCTCCCCGACGGGTAATCTAATCTTCGCGGCAGTCTATCGATCCATTATTCTGTTCTTTTCATTTTGATTACTGGAGAGCAACGAGTTAATGGTTAATTTAGTGATACTCTCTGATTTGTTGTAGGATTCAGATGGGATCGACAGTGGCAAGTCGTTAACTCAAATGGAAGGATGTTGACTCAAAGAGTTACCCCAAAGCTTGCTCTTGTGGAAGTGGAGCTACCCCAGGAGGCGTTTACTGATGGCTGGGAGCCCTCGGAAACTTCCTATTTAGGTAAATCAGATAAAGATCAAATAGTATTATCTACTTGTATAGCAAATAGTACTAATACCAAAAACAAGATTTCATAAAATGAAAAGAAAAGTATAGCAAATAGAGGACTGTAACGTTTCCACAATCATCTTTTGAAGATAATAGATAAAAGAGTGTATTTGTTAAGGGTAAAATGGTCAGAAATGTTCTCTGACCTCCTTACACCCCAAAGCAGGGATAATAAAAATGAGGAAATCAACAAGAATCAAGGTGAACCGAGGTCAAACATTGATCTTGATTAACCAAACAAGGCGAAGAGATATATTCAATCCGTTTGACCTCGTTTAATCTCAACCCAAACACTCTGTAGATCCAGATGTGATGGTATGTTTAAGGGTTCCACGTGTCTGGGAATATGGCCTCTTTGGTGTTTTCTTTTGCTTTCTCCCTCTCTTAAGTTGTTGCTTTTTTTACCTTCCTCTTTATATTTACACTCATATCTTACTTTTTCATGTTTCCAGTGTTAAGAGCACCTGGCATGAATGTTCTCAAAGTTTCATTGGGAAGATCTGGCAGTAAGGTGGATGGTGTCTCGGTGTGGGAATGGACTGGACCTGCCTTGGATGAAGGAGATGAAGTGGCGGAATGGTTTTCAACATATCTTGCCAAACCTTGTCGCCTAGTTCGATTTGATGCAGGTTGCTGCTCATATCAGCTTTTGTGTCTATAAAACTTGCATATAATCTTGAGAGATGAATCTGATCGGACAAAGAAAATTAAGTGTTATTAGTTTAAATTTAATTTGACATAGAGCAAATGACTTAGCGAGTTGAATGTAAGTTCCTTCTCAAATAATGTTTTTAGAAATTTTCGTTCATTAACAATAAATGTCATTCAACTCTTTTTTTTTTGGCAGCATGCGCCAAAAGAGATGCCAATCCTGTTTACGCTCCAGGATACAGCACCATGTTTGCTGATTTGTTCCCTTTCTTACTTGTATCTAAGGTCAGTTTGATGCTTGATTGAAATGCAAATACTTCATCTGTTAAAAATTGTAAGTGAATTTACCTGCTTCTGATATCACTAAATTGCTGTATGCAGGGTTCAATTGATGCTATTAACAGTGCTTTAAAGGAACCCATATCCATCAACCGTTTCAGACCAAAGTAATAATAATATGTGTTCACCTGGTTTAATCGCCCTGTTTGCATTTACTGCTTTGTGGTTTGGGAACTTTTTTGTTTGTAGTTGGACTCAGTGACTTTTCTATTTCAAAAAAAATTCATAGCATCGTGGTGAATGGATGTGAACCATTTGAGGAGGATCTCTGGAAGGAGATGACAATTGGAAAATATACATTCCATGGTGTGAAGCTATGCGATCGATGCAAGGCAAGACTGTTTCCTTTCTTCTTCTTGTCTTTTGTATGTGTGAAAATCATATGGATTAATCTAGTTGGTAACTATGTCTGTTATGCTAGTAACAAGCTTGAGATGCTGATTTAGGTACCAACAATCAATCAAGAGACTGGCACTGCTGGTTGTGAGGAGCTATCTCAGTATCTTAAGACACATCGGTCAGATAAAGTCCTACGACCTAGCGCTAAACCACAGGGAAAGGTTTGGAATTATAACCTCTGCATACATGCATTGATATATCTCATAGAAATATATGTAAACTGATGCAACTTGTATTTGTATGAATATGATATTAATCAAATTATCCTGTTACATTTTCAGGTGTATTTTGGGAAGAACTTGGTATGCAAGGACTCAATTGATGTTAGGAAAGGAAAGATCATTAAAGTTGCGGATCCAGTTTATGTAGCCCAAAAACTGTCTTCCACCGATGACGCACCTGCTTGAGTTGAAGTTTGATGATATAAGGTATTCGTCTTGCATAATAATGCTGAGAGTGATATAATGATTGATATGTAGATGTGGGTCTTCGTTGTCTGTGTTTGTTTCTCACTTACGGACTTCTTGTGTATATATTCTCTGTTTCTGTCCCTTCCCTTTCCTTTCACAGTTGCAATCGCCGGACTGGCAAAAATAAGGATACAGCGCCGCTTCGACTTTCGGATGAATACTCCACTATATATACGATTCCATTTTGAGATTGCTGCAAATGTGAAGCTTAATGACTTCCAGTTGAATTAAGGGTAGCATAGTGATCTGGTCACTCCGTCTTTAACTGAGTTACTCCTGCTTATTATAATTTCTATAAAACTAAATGTATCAAACACTAGCAAATTTCGGTGGATAATAAATTGTACATATGTGTTATGATTACACAGTACCGTTGTGCATTTAGTAACTCTGTAACATTTGAAAATAAGCTTATTTAGGTAAAAAGATGTTTGAAACGTTATAATTTTCTATAAAAATCAGTTGAATTTCCAAAACCGAACTATTACATGGTACAGCGAAGTTCTCCAATCTATTTTTTGGAAGCAACCTCAATTTTAGTTTTAACAACTATGTTTGCACAAACGGAAGTCTTATAAATGTGTAATTTCATGCTTTTTTTTTTATTAAACTTAGAAATGAAAACTGCAGGATGGAGTACAATAAGTCCTGGACTCATAGCTCCCGAGTGAAGAAAGATTTTATAAGTAGAGTTCCCTATACCCTTCAAAGCCTAAGTTCAAATATGACTTGATTTCTAATTATATTAATCTGTTCAAAGCCAGAAAATATAGCACCACCAACTACAACATCCGGTAGGTATAAATCCCTTCTATCGGAAGCTTGGTTTATGAACATTAATAGTTTTATAAAAAACTAATAGTTAGGTCTCAGTTTTTATTAGGTTAATGTCAATTTTAAATCTAATCTCAAGTGATGTATTATGTCCTAATTTGTTAACTAAGGTTAATTATAAGGAGCTTTATTAATAAAGGTTGAAAACCAACTGTTATGAAGTTCACAGTAAACGCTCATAAGCTAATTTTAAATAATAAGTGCTATCTTTATAGGGGGTGTTCGCCCACTGTGTCCAGACGCAGCAATAGCAACGAAAAAATAAGAGTAAATTACTCGGAACCCCCTTGATGATTGGGCATAATACAGTTGACCCCCTTGTGTTTATCATAATTATTGGTAACCACCCTGAGGTTACAACATCTTTGACTGAGCCCCAGAACTATAACTTCTTTATTAAAACGTTAACCACGTGCTGACCCATCAACTTAATCTCATTATTAATTACATGCTAGACAAAAACACTATTTAATCAGCATTCTTATTATCCGAACAACATCAACCCTACCTCGAAAATGCATCTGAATTGGGATGAGGGAGAGTTTTACGATGTAAATTGAGCAGTTTTGTTGTCCAGACTAGCATTAATAATGTGATTAAGCTGATGGATCAGCATATAGTTAATGTTTTGATAACAAAGTTATAATTCGGGGGCTCATAGTCAGAGATACCGTAACCTCAAGGTGGTTACCAATAATTATGATAAACACAAAGGGGTTAACTGTATTATACCCAATTCTGAAGGGGGTTCCGAGTAATTTACTAAAAAAATAAAGGTCCATTAATGTAACTATAGTTAGTGAATAAAGAGCTGTCATGTGTTATAAAATCAATTTTATCTGACATTTGGTTAAGCAAAAACCAATTATAAGTTGACACCTATCTTCAATTTTTTTATAAAACAGATTAATCTCCCATATGCGGCTATCGAACAGTCCATAGTTTCAAATAAAATGGTTGAGTCCCACTTAGTTTTATCCAAACTCACTAAATTATATCTGAGTTCGACATTAATTTTAGCAAAATACATGTAACGATCCCAAAATCACCCTGGTTCTGAGACCGTCACACGTCACGCACTTATTACCTAAGATATGCAAGCCTATTCTCACGATACCCCAAAACTGAACAGATGCTCTTATAGATATGACAAATAGCAATTTACAAAGCGTACATACATCTACAAAGCAGAAGCAACTAAATACAAAAGGGCAACAAAATACCAAAGGGCCACAAGGCCGACATTACAAATACAAAATCCGAAAAGCAAAACTAAAAGACGGAAGCAAAGGACTTCAGCCAATGGCTAAAACCTGTAAACTTAATCAGTTGAGCATGCTCAAAACAGTTACAGAACATATATATACTTATATACAAATGTGCTTAGCGAAACAGAATCAGAATCCAAAACATAAGACTTTCAAAGCAAACTGAAGTCCGAAACAGGACAGAGCTAAGCAGAGGTCAAAAACTGATAGTTTAACAGCGGAAGACATTACATGGTCAGAAGCTTTTCAGAAGGCGGAAAACACTCAGCAGACCGTCAGAAATCATAAACAGACAGAGCAGATGAAAGCAGAAACCACGAGTCACAAAGTTCACAAACGAAACATTCTCAAAACATAGTGGAGATTAGACAGAGTGGTTCACAACAGACAACTTGCAAAACAGAGGCGGGACCCTAGCTCACAGCACACACATACAGAAAGGTTCAGAGACCCATGGATCGAAAGATCCTTCGACAACGCATAATTGGTCAAAAGACCAATGGGCCCACCAATCCCAAAATATAAATGGCCCGAAGATCAAAGAACCTGTCGATCCCACAGAACCAGACCGATGTCTACGTAGCATGCTACAGGTTAACCCGACCCAGTCAACCACGACTTAGAAGGCTAATTCACTAGGTCCCAAAATAGAAGCTCTATCTTTAGACAAAAGGTGTTGCAAAACACAAACACCAAAGCACAAAGAATTTAAACATAACGAAACCGAAATTGTTGTAGAAACAAAAGTCTTATACTAAGACTATCCAACCACGGAAAGCCAAATGGAAACAGTAACCGAAATCATACTCTCAAAGCCATTTAAAGGTTATAAACAGAACAGAGTACTTTCGGAACATAAGTAGACACAAACACATGCTAAAACATGTCAAAACAGATTATACACACTTAAGGGATCATACCCCCGCAAATGAAAGTCAAAACGGAGCTCAAGGAAACATTTTTGGCAAATTTAGAGGTGTGTCCGGACATTTGTCCGAACCTACAAGTCCGGAAGCATGCCGTGACACAAAACTGAGGTGTTCGGTAAGTTCGGAAGCACGCCGAACGTCCAAAATTCACACGTCCGAACTTACAAGTCCGAAGCATGTCGGGTTTGTAAACATAGAAGCGGTCCGGACTTACAAGTTCAGACAAAGTCCAAGAGAAAACTTACGAGGTGTCCGAACTTGTGTTCGGGTTTGCAAGTTCGGACACAAGTCAAACTGCAATTCTAGGACTTGTCCTTTCCCCCAGTCCAGACATGTCCAAAGAAAAGTCTGAACAAGGGACAAATCGGAAGAAATCAGAGACGTCTGATCCGAAGCAACGTCCAAACATACAAATCTGGACGAAGTGAAATTACAGATTTGAAGCAGAAAACTAACGAGAAAAAAAGCTACAATTCACTATTGAAATATTCAGAGTTATTCGTATTAAAATATGCAAATCGAAACACTTCCCACGGGGTTTTAACAGAATGAAATCACAATTACAAATCAAGCCAGATTCACACGAATTCAGAGAGCAAAACCACACAATCATAAAAAAACAAAAACTAGAAATCCCCGTGGGTGAACACACACAACCAAATCCATCTACCGCCTACCTCACATCCGAAGCATTGTTGGGATTTTAACCTAACGGCAAGTGTACCGGTCGATTATAGCAAGTTTTCCTAGGTAGTATTCCCTAGGTTATCGAACCAAAGGAGGCTGTGTCTAGTTTAATTTTTACTCACAAACAAAACAAGAATAATATAAAAATAACAGGAAATTTGGGGTTTTTGTATGTGATAGTGATTGCTGTAAAAGAGATCGATAAGCAATAAATAACAGGAAAATAACTGATTTGAATTTGATTGATAAAGGAAATTCCGGTTTACTACTTCTCCCTAGATATGCAATTTCTTTCCCTAAGTGATTTCTACAGAATTTTGAATAAAACCCTAGAATAAAGGTAATTCACATCCGGTCTCCCGCTCAATGAATTCTAATTAGCAAAGACCGAACTCTAACTCTCGTTATGAATCCACTGTTTACTAATTGCTTTAAGCATAGTCTAGATTAATGGTCAGCTAGTGGTTTAGAGGAATTACCATCTCTATACTAACTGGTTCTTTCCCTATAGTCAATTGATAGCCGCAGTCCTCACTTATAAGCTGACAAACTGATAAACTCAATAATTGATCAGATTAAAGAAAGTTTAGGAATTCATAAGGGAAAAGAACTTCATTCTATTGTACTGCAGAAAATCACAAAGGTTTAGAAATAATTAATCTAGGGATATATAGTAAACCGAAATCAAAAATGACTACTCAGCCATAGACATAATAACAATGCTCAATTTAAACAGCATAAGGATAGAGGGATTTAGCAGAAAAACTGATTTTAGAAGCCTTCGCCGATTCTGCAGTTTCCTCTCTTGGCTGTGTCATGTCCGGGTATCTGGGGTCGGACGTCGATCCGGACGCGCTGCTGAGGGTCAGCCCGGATCCGGACGTAGATCTGGACGTGGCTAAATGAAGGGCGTGAGCACGTTTCGTGTCTGTAACTGAGGGAGAAGGGTTACGGAGGAAAAATAGTGAATGGAGATGAGAGATTGATCGTGAATGAGGAGGTAGTATGGAGGGAGAGGAGGAGAGTGTATTGTGTGGACAGGAGTGTCTGGTGCGAATGAATTAGGAAATGAACGAGAGCTTAAATAGGCTTGAAAAGTAAAAACAAGGGTTAGTGGTGAGTTGGGTAAAACTGATTGAGCATGGGCTAAACTCCTCGAGCATGGGCTAAACTTCTGCTTTCGGCTGATAATTGCGCCGAAAGCGTAATTATCAGCTCGATGTATTTTTATTTTTTGTCTCTGTGTGACGTCCGGATCTGTGTCCGGATCCGGACATGAGATATAAGTTTTTGGATCTGCATCTCGGGTCACGTCCGGCTTTGCGTCCGGATCCGGACGTGTTCTTTAACTGACGTCCGGATTTGTGTCCGGGTAAGTTTGGCCGGACGTGACCAATTTTTGCGTCTCTTTTCCTGATTTGTTCCCCGTTTGTTACGTTGTAATCCTTATGATGTGAGCTCTTCATTTCCATGGGTTTTTCCTATATTTAACACATAAAATGCGTCATTTCATATCAAAACATCAATCTTAGGAAAAACGCATAATAAGTGGGAAACATTGCCTAAATGTTGCAGATTATAAGGTAATTAAACCCTAAAAAGCCTATATGTTTCACACTTATCAACTTCCTCACACTTAAGCTTTTGCTTGTCCTCAAGCAAATAATGAATAAGAATATCTCTAGAGCCGTCAAATAATCTCAAGATCAAACAAGTGCAGAGGGAAGTCAAGCAAAGTGACAAATGAAAGAATAATCTTGCTCTTTAGAGGTAGGTTTTCACGAACAGTGAAGGAAGAACAATTTTGTAAAAGCATAAAAAAACTAGATTGCAGAAAACAAGTTAGCTTAGCCTGGGACTTTCCACCAATTTTCATTCCTCTAGTCTTTGGATGACAAGGGGTGTGAAGTAATGCCTTATTCCGCGATACCTTTCAACACCACGTACTCATGATCAAAGGCATAAATTTAACTGCAATTATCTTCTTCTTTTTTTTGTAAGCGAAAACATTCGTCTTCAAGAATTATGTATAAAACAAACAAATATTTAAGATTTTGCAGAGTTATTCCGTAACCCAGACTTTTCTCTCTATCCTTGAGATGGTGTTGGGCCAACCATCCCAGATCCCGAGACCTTAGGTAGATAGGTGTTAAGGCACCCTTAAGACTTAATAACCGGATAGACGAGGCCTGCTATTGTTAGGAAAAAAAATTTGATCAGCGGAGTACCTTGCCTTATCCTTTTCATTCCAAACATTCACTTCATTTCCAAAATCCCAAGCTAAAATAATCTGGTTTCCACAACTAGCTAATATACCTGATTTCAATGAAAAGAAAGTATTTTTAAATAAAACTATTTATCCAAACCTCATCAAGCAAAACGATTCTTACGGTTGTCACTTGGTTTAATTTCAAAAACTCCTGTAATTATTTCATCTTATTTATCGGTGTGCACATGCATTAGAGTAGCAAAAAGCAAGTGTGGCATTAAAGAACAACTAGCATGTTTTCAGGGAAAGGTATTTCCTTCCTCACACTTAAGAGGAGCAATGTCCTCATTGGTCATAAAAGAAATGCAAGTAAAAGACCTTTCAAAACATGCTATACTCATGATGGATGCATGTGCAATAATTAAATCTCAACGCAAGAAAAGCGGAACATCAATATGTTAAAGTAGGAACTGAGACTCCCCTGGTGTCATAGATTGAGGAAGATGTCCTTCCTCACACTTGAAGCTTTGCAGGGGTTGAGATATTCCTCACTTAGTCACAGACAAATTTCTTATTGTGCAGAGTAAAAGTTGCTAGTTTTCCACTGGCATGTACGACCACAGAATAAAGTGCATTAACTCGAACAATAGGGAATATTTGAATTGTATGATCAGTGTTAGAGAAAGAATACTCCCTAGAGTTCTAGCTTAGCAGACGTTTGAGAGTAATGTGGTTCCAGTTCCTGTACATATAGCCGTTCATTTCGCAGTAGAGTTGACACGTAAATAAATCATTTAAGAACGCTGCACTGTTAAGAGGAATAAGAAATTTAGCATTTCAAATATAAACATTACCACTTCACCTGCTAGTTCCTTGTTTAACGTTAGTTTCCACAAAAATAAAACAATTCAGAATAAAAGTACGGTAAAACAAATAAAATAAAGAAGGAAATAAAGAAGGGATGGCTGTCACTGAGGCGGCTGTGGTGGCGGAGCTCCCGCGCCCATCCTGTCAAGGAGCATCTGCAGGAGCTGGCTAGTCTGGGCCTGCTGTGAAGATGAGTCGGCCATGAACTGAGCTGCCTCTCTCTACCGAGCAGATGCCTCTGCCATGAACTGAGCGGTCTCTCTCTGAAAGGCATCACTACGCTCCAAGCGCTGTGTGATCAGAGCCTAGGTGTCTCGGAGAGTAGTCTGCTCTGTCTGGAGGTGCTGCTGAGTCTGGCGGATGTCATCGATATGTCCCTCCATGTGCACCTGGCGCTGCTATACATCGTCAACCTACTGTTGCACATCCCCAAACCGATGCTCCATCCTCTGCTGTTGCTGTAGAATGGAGTCCATCATAGCCTGCATCTCTGGCGGGATGCTCATCACTGGAGGAATAGGAGGCGCCATGGTAGTAGGTGCCGCAGTAGAGCTAGAGCTCGGAGATGTGCCAGCGGACCCCAGACCAGAGCTGCCCTTCACCCAACTGCCATCATCGAGGCACAAGAAGCCTCATCTCCTGAAGGTCTGTACTGTGACGGGTCTGTCTCCCTCCCGCATCTCGAAACCGGTATGGACGTCATCTGGGAGTGTGGTGGTAAGGAGATGCGTGAGGAAGATGGGGAAGATGGGGGTAATCTTCTTCTTCTTCGTCCTCAGAAACGTCACCACCTTGTGCAGCTGCCTAAACATCACGAAGGGGAGCGAGACCTGCTGAGATGGTGGAGGTGGTGCAGCCAGGAGATAGTCGAGTAGAACACAATCCTCGTCAGAAGCATCATTTCCGGCATGAGGCCGGATCTGATGACTGAGGATCTCTGCGATGAGCCTCTGTGTAAGGGAGGGGAGGGTAGCATATGGAAGTACGGTCTTGTTCTCTTCGCCCCATCGGTGAGTAGTACTCCCGACCTCTTGTAACCATCTAGACTTACTCTGCCTAAGCTCACTCTCCGTAAAATCTAAATGGGCTGCCTCATTATCAGGTAGGTGTAAAATAATACTGAAGGCCGCAGGGGTTACCTCAACAGGGAACTAGCGCACGTAAGAGGTGATGATGTTCGTCGTGTCGCTCGCCTCAGCATTTGCGTAGAATTCCTGTACCAGAGACGGGGAGAAGAGGCCCTCGCCCAAGCGCAAGATGCTGTCGATGCCGAAACCAGCAAAAATATCTCCTAGCCCAGTAGCAGCAGACGCCTCTGAGGTGATGCGCCACTCGATGACAAAAGCCTCGCCTTGTTCGTACCAAGCACGGGCTGCAGCAGAGATGAATCCATCAGGGCGCAGTGGGGTAGGGGCTGGAGCTGACTGATAGTCGGGGCGTGGGTCTCTCGAAGAGGATCCCGTGCGTGTGGCACCTCATCCTCTAGTTCGAGCCATCTATACGATAAACAAAGGCGTTAAGAAGCCAAAACAACATGAAGCAGTAAAGAAGAAGCAAAAGACACACAAATTCCCGAAACCGATCGAACAGCAAGTACTATTTAAACAAATTCTTGCACATAGTTAAGAAGCAAGACTTTAAAACATCCAATCATAGCAAACAATAGCATCATACAGTATAAAATAACCCTAGAAACAATTTCAGGAAAAATTGTAAAATTTGTACATGTCCGGATCTACGTCCGGGTGTCCTGGGTCGGACGCAGATTCGGACGCACTCAAGAACCCTAAAAAAAATTCGCCGCAAACAGTGTCGAAAGCACAAAAAAATTCAACCAAAATCCCTCAAATTTCACCGAAAGCCTCGGTTTCGCACCTCAACATCAAATTAACATCACAAACTACCAAACAACTACCTAATCTACCGCAATTTGACAAAAATTCGAATTGAAATCGAAAAATGGAACCTGGTTCGATTTTCGGTTTTGGGGAAAAGGAAGAAATGCGGGCGATTGGCTTCTGTGGCGGCGCGGTGATGTGGAGTGCGGTGGTCGCCGGCGTGAACGGTGGTCGGAGTGGTTTGGTTGTGGTGGTGGCGAAAATGGAGGAAGAAGAGGAGAAAAGTAGCGGGTTCTGGGTTCGAGTTCGTCGGGGGAAGAAGAAAGAAGAAAAGAAAGAAAAGAAGAAAAGAAAGAAAAGCGGCGCGCGATTTAGTCACGTCCGGCTGTGACTTCCGGATCTGGACGTGGCTAGTTATTTGCAACCGGATTTGCGTCCGGGTAAGTTTGGCCGGACACATAGAAATTTCCCTTTTTTTCTTTTTTTTTAAAATTTTATTAATATTATTAAATAAAAAACCACTACTCTAAAACACCTCATTGGTTTTGAAAAAAAAAAGAAATATTACCAAAAACAGTCAAGTAAAAATAAAACAAGCACAAGAAATGCAGAAATGAAATAGCAAGAGTGTTAAAGGACTCCCTAATCTGTAATGAACAATGTCGTGATATTCCCCCACACTTGAGTGCAGTTTAGCATCAAAGTGAGGTACCTGAAAGATTAAATCTACAAAACCAGGAGAACTCAAGTGGAACCAGGCAGAGTTATTTATTGAAAGAGGGGAGTTGGGGCTCTTGCAGTAAAATAGTGGAATGTAAAAATTCACAAGAGATTGAAAGAAAATTATATCAAGCAAAAGGGAAGTGTAAAAGAGATTTATACTGGTGGGTTGCCTCCCACCAAGCCGCCCATCTTTTCGGTCTTTGGCTAGACCTTGGTGCATCAGTTTGAAGAATCTGGATCCCGGAGCCAGAGTGTTGAATGAACCATATCAACATCGCTCCCTTGGTACAACTTCAACTGTGATCCATTAACCTTGAATGCTTCCCCTTTCTTGTTGACCACACCAATGACTCCATAAGGGGAAACAGTTATGACTATGAATGGACCCGACCAGCGAGATTTGAGCTTTCCCGGAAATAGTTTCAGTCTGGAATTGAACATTAGCACTCGGTCACCAATCTAAAACTCCCTTCTCACAAGCAATTTATCATGCCATCTCTTAGTTCGTTCCTTGTAAATCTTGGCATTTTCATAGGCCTCCTCTCTGAATTCATCCAGTTAAAAAAGGTGCAGTTTCCTTTCCTCACCGGCCTTCTGAAGATCACAATTCAGAACTTTAAGTGCCCAAAAAGATTTATGTTCCAGCTCTACCGGAAGATGACATGCCTTTCCAAAAACCAACTTGTATGGAGACATTCCCAAAGGCGTCTTATAAGCTGTCTGGTAGGCCCACAAGGCATCATCCAATCTCATAGACCAATCCTTACGGGATGAACTAACAGATTTCTGTAGAATCCACTTGATCTCCCTGTTAGTAACCTCAGCTTGCCCGTTGGTCTGTGGATGGTAGGGTAAGGATACCTTATGCCTCACTCCATACTTTTGCAACAAAGCCTCAAACTACTTGTTACAAAAGTGAGATCCTCCATCACTTATGATTGCCCGTGGTACCCCAAACCTAGTGAAAATGTTTTTCTTCAAAAACCACAGCACAACCTTTGCATCATTAGTAGGTGTAGCCACTGCTTCAGCCCATTTAGTCACGTAATCTACAGCTACCAAGATGTAGAGGTTCGAAAGTGAAGAAGGAAACGGCCCCATGAAGTCTATCCCCCATAAATCAAATGGCTCAACCTCCAAGATGTAATTCAAGGGCATCTCAAGCTTACGTGAAAGGTTACCTTGGCGCTGACAGCTATCACATGTGGACACAAATGTATGGCAGTCTTTATGCAGCGTCTTCCAAAGGAAACCCGCCTCCAACACCTTAGCTGCTGTCTTGGCTGGCCCGAAGTGTCCACCAGCTTCTCTTGAATGACAGTGGACAAGGATGTCACGTGTTTCAGTCTCCGAGACACACCGACAAATAATTCCATCACCACAAACCTTGAACAAAAATGGATCATCCCACCGGTAATGCCTAACAGTAGAAAAGAATTTCTTCCGCTGCTGGTAAGACATCTCTTGTGGCAAAATCTGCTTAGTAAGGTAATTCGCAATATCGGCATACCAAGGATTCTCCTTAAAACAATTTCATACACCAGCTCATGAGGGAAATATTCATTAATTGGTATACCGTTATCAGGAACTTGCATCCGTGATAAATGATCAGCAACTCCGTTCTGCACTCCGGGCTTGTCTTTCACCTCGATATCAAACTCCTGAAGGAGTAATATCCATCTGATCAACCGGGGCTTAGCATCAGCTTTCTGGAACAAGTACCTCAAAGCAGAATGATCAGTATGTACGATGACTTTGCTCCCGATGATGTATGGTCTGAACTTGTCACAAGCAAAAACAATGGCCAACAACTCCTTCTCTGTGGTGGCATAATTCTTCTGAGCGTCATTGAGTGTCTTGCTGGCATAATAAACAACACGCAACACCTTCTCGTGCCTTTGACCGAGAACTGCTCCCACAGCAAAATCGCTCGTATCACACATGATCTCGAAGGGTAAGGACCAATTAGGAGCAACAACAACAGGGGCAGTCACCAACTTTTCCTTTATCGTACTGAATGCATCAAGACACACCTGTGTAAACTCAAACTTTGCATCCTTCATTAGCAAATCACACAGAGGTTTTGAGATCTTTGAAAAGTCTTTGATAAACCGTCTATAGAACCCCGCGTGACCAAGGAAACTTCTGACATCTTTCACAGAAGCTGGCGGTGGTAACTTCTCAATGACCTCAACTTTGGCTTTATCCACTTCAATACCTTTGCTCGATACCTTGTGGCCCAACACAATGCCCTCTTGCACCATGAAGTGGCACTTCTCCCAGTTCAGCACTAGACGAGTCTCTCTGCACCTGGCTAGAATTTGATCTAAATTGTCCAAACACGAATCAAACGTTAGTCCAAACACAGAGAAATCATCCATAAATACCTCGATGCATTTCTCAAGATAATCAGAAAATATAGCAGTCATGCATCGCTGGAAGGTAGCTGGCGCATTGCACAATCCAAAAGGCATGCGTCGGTAGGCATATGTTCCATATGGGCATGTAAACGTGGTCTCCTGGTCCTCTATAGCAATAAGAATCTGAAAATAACCAGAATATCCATCCAAGAAACAATAGTATTTATGCCCTGAAAGCCTTTCTAACATTTGGTCAATGAATGGAAGAGGAAAATGATCTTTGCTAGTTGCAGCATTTAACTTCATGTAATCAATACACACCATATGCCCTGTAATAGTTCTTTGAGGAACTAATTCACCTTTATCATTGGGGACTACAGTAAATCCCCCTTTCTTGGGCACTACCTGTGTAGGACTTACCCATTCGCTATCTGAAATAGCATAGATGATACCTGCATCCAGAAGCTTGATTACCTCTTTCTTCACCACTTCCTTCATGTTAGGATTCAAGCGTCGTTGAGGTTGAACCATTGGCTTGCAATTTTCCTCCAAGTGAATGCGGTGGGTGCAGAAATTCCTGATATCCCCTTGATATCAGCGACAGACCATCCAATTGCTTCCTTGTTCTTCCTGAGTACCTGTAAAAGTTGCTCCTCATGTATGTATTAGATTTGCAGAGATAATAACAGGTAAACCAGAGGGCTCAACTAAAAAGACATATTTCAAATGACTAGGAAGAGGTTTCAGCTCTAAGGTGGGTGGTGCTTTGATAGAAGGAATCAACTCCTTAGGTTCTCGTTCTAATCTCTCCTTCTCCACATGAGCACCCTGCGAAAAGGCCTGCCAGCATAAATGGAACGCAACCTCAGCAATCTCTGGATCCTCATGAGCTCCATCGAAAGAATTAATTAAGCACTTTTCTAACTCATCCAATTCAGCTGGACCAAAAATATATTCCTGCATCAAAGAATCAATAGCATCCAGACTAAAACAGGCATGCACGTCAGAAGGATGTTTAGTAACCTTGGACATATCAAAAACCAGCTGCTCATCATGCATCTCAAAATAATCTTACCACCCTCAACATCAATGAGGGTTCTAGCTGTTCGCATGAAAGGGCGTCCAAGAATTAATGGTACTTCCTTGTCTTCCTCCATATCTAGAATCACAAAATCAGCAGGAAAAACAAAAGTACCAAAGAAACAACCAAATCTCTAATCACACCCTTCGGGAAGATAACGGACCTATCTGCTAACTGTAAAGTAATACGAGTAGGGTCACACTCCCCTAATCCAAGCTTAAGATACATGGACAAAGGCATCAAATTAATGCTAGCTCCCAAATCACAGAGACCCTTACCACAGTCGACATTACCTATTGAGCATGGAATGATTGGTAAACCGGGATCGTCGAGCTTTGGTGGAAGATTCTTGCTAAGCACTGCAGAAACTTTTTCTGTCAATTGCACCGTCTCCTTCTCAACTAATGACCTTCTATTTGAAAGGATGTCCTTCAAGAACTTCGCATAGATAGGCATCTGCGTCAAAGCATCTGAAAAAGGAATATTAATTGTTAGTTTCTTAAAAATGCTTAGAAACTTACCAAACTGCTCGTCGAGGTCTCTCTTTTTCAATCGATTTGGAAATGGCACTGGGAGCTCAGGGACCGCCCGTCGTGATGATCGAGAAGACTGGACAGCTTCGCCGGTCAGCTCACTATCTTTCTGTGCATTGTTACCAACTGGAGCACTTCCTGACACTGGTCCCTCAATGATTTCTACCTCTTGACCAGCAACCTTGTCCTTTTCAGGTTCAGCTGGAGTGTTCTCAGCTTCAGGGATCGAAGGATCAAGCTGCTTACCACTCCTCAAAGTCACTGCTTTAGCATATTCGCGAGGATTCCTCTCCGGCTGACTAGGTAGAGCCCCCGTAGGTCTATCAGAAAACTTTTCATTTAGTTGGGCAATCTGAGTCTCAAGGTGTTTGTTGAAAGCTTTTTGCTCCAAAATGAATGTCTTGTTCTCATGGTTCGTGTTCTCTTGCTGTTCGAGTTTCCTATTGGTCGACAAGATAAACTCCCGCATCATATCCTCCAAACTCGAACTAACACCAGCTGGCTGATTCTGTTGCTACTGGTTCTGCATTTGCTGATTTTGATGAGGTCTCTGAAAGTGCTGAGTGTTCTGTTGTGGAGGCCTCTGACTATAATTATTTCCCTGGAACCTCTGCTGTTGATATCCTTGATTATTTTGATTGTTGTAGAAGTTCCCTTGCCTGATTCCCAGATAGTTTACCTCTTCATTCTGCAGAGAAGTACACTGACACATGTTGGAACTTCTACCACAATACTCACACTGTGGAAAGAATCGGTCACAACAGCTGCACTTGACTGAGGATTCATCATTGCACACATCTTCTCGAATTGCTTAGACATGCTATCCATCCTAGCAGCTAAAAGAGTGTTCGAATCTACCTCATAGATTCCAGCGGTCTTCTTTGGGAGAACCTCAGTAGCAGCCCTAGTACCTCCCCACTGATTAGCTGAGTTAGTCAGTGTCTCGAGCAGCTCTTTCATCCTGGTGATTGGAAGCTCCATGAGACTACCTCCTGCACAAGTATCCACCAAAAGACGGCTCTGGGGATCGAGATCTTTGTAGAAAGATTGCAGCACGACTTCCTCTCCCAGACCATGGTGCGGTACTCTTCGAACAATACCCTTGAATCTCTCCCAAGCCTCTGAAAGAGTCTCCCCACTAAATTGCTTGAAATTGGTGATCTCACATCTCATGGTCAGCATGCGAGATGGTGGGAAGTACTTCGCCAGGAATGTGTTTGCCAGCTCAGCCCAAAAAGTGATGTGGTTTGGTGCCAAGGAATTCAACCATTATGCAGCTCTATCCCTCAAGGAGAAGGGAAACAAAGTCAGCCTTGCTACCTCCTGAGATGCATGGGACGAACAAGCTCCAACCAACCGTAGAAAGGATGTCAGATGAACATTTGGATCTTCAATAACTGTCCCACTGAACTGTGGGGCATTCAGGACCATCGTGATGTAATGGGTCTTGAACTGCCACTCTACCCCTTCGGCAGTGTAGGGATCACTATTGGTGATGTGAGTCCCTCCACATTCGGACGAGTGTAGTCATTCATCCTTCTCTCTTGGCTGTTAACATTACCCGCCATAATACACTCATCTTCTGGAACAAATGTATCACCTGGCGAATCCTTGATAAACCTTCTGGCTCAACTGTAGACTCCAGTACTAATCCTTGACGACTTTTTCTAGCAAGTCGCTCTATCTCAGGTTCAAGCTCAAATTCAGGATTGCCTCAGAACGAGTTTTAACCATAAACCGAAATCAGTACTAAGAGTAATTTTGTGTAGTTGTAAAATGACTAATCGGATAAACCAAAATAAACCAGAACCAAAAATAAGAAACAAATCGCACAAAGCTAAGAAAATGAACAAAAGAAAATAAATAAAATAAATAAAAAAAAATAAAATAAAACAGAATACAAAAAAAAAACAAAATAAATAAGATAATACCAATATAAAAATTAAACTAAATAACCGTGCCTCCCCGGCAACGGCGCCAAAATTTGTTGGGTTTTAACCTAACGGCAAGTGTACCGGTCGATTATAGCAAGTTTTCCGTAGTATTCCCTAGTATCGAACCAAAGGAGGTGTGTCTAGTTTAATTTTACTCACAACAAAACAAGAATAATATAAAAATAAAGGAAATTGGGGGTTTTTGTATGTAGTGATGCTGTAAAAGAGTCGATAAGCAATAAATAACAGGAAATAACTGATTTGAATTTGATTGATAAAGGAAATTCGGTTTACTACTTCTCCTAGATATGCAATTTCTTTCCCTAAGTGATTTCTACAGAATTTGAATAAAACCCTAGAATAAGGAATTCACATCCGGTTCCCGCTCAACGAATTCTAATTAGCAAAGACCGAATCCTAACTCTCGTTATGAATCCACTGTTTACTAATTGCTTTAAGCATAGTCTAGATTAATGGTCAGCTAGTGGTTTAGAGGAATTACCATCTCTATACTAACTGGTTCTTTCCCTGTAGTCAATTGATAGCCGCAGTTCTCACTTATAAGCTAACAAACTGATAAACTCAATAATTGATCAGATTAAAGAAAGTTTAGGAATTCATAAGGGAAAAGAACTTCATTCTATTGTACTGCAGAAAATCACAAAGGTTCAGAAATAATTAATCTAGGATACATAGTAAACCGAAATTAAAAGTGACTACTCAGCCATAGACATAATAACAATGCTCAATTTAAACAGCATAAGGATAGAGGGATTTAGCAGAAAAACTGATTTAGAAGCCGTCGCCGATTCTGCAGTTTCCTCTCTTATTTGTGTCACGTCCGGGTATCTGGGGTCGGACGTCGATCCGGACGCACTGCTGTGGGTCAGTCCAGATCCGGACATAGATCCGGACGTGGCTAAATGAAGGGGGTGAGCACGTTTCGTGTCTGTAACTGAGGGAGAAGGGTTACGGAGGAAAAATAGTGAATGGAGATGAGAGATTGATCGTGAATGAGGAGGTAGTATGGAGAGAGAAGGAGAGTGTATTGTGTAGACAGGAGTCTCTGGTGCGAATGAATTAGGAAATGAACGACAGCTTAAATAGGCTTGAAAAGTAAAAACAAGGGTTAGTGGTGAGTTGGGTAAAACTGATTGAGCATGGGCTAAACTCTGAGCATGGGCTAAACTTCTGCTTTCGGCTGATAATTGCGCCGAAAGCGTAATTATCAGCTCGATGTATTTTTATTTTTCGTCTCTGTGTGACGTCCGGATCTGTGTCCGGATCCGGACATGAGATAAGTTTTTGGATCTGCATCTCGGGTCACGTCCGGCTTTGCGTCCGGATCCGGACGTGTTCTTTAACTGACGTCCGGATTTGCGTCCGGGTAAGTTTGGCCGGACGTGACCAATTTTTGCGTCTCTTTCCTGATTTGTTCCCCGTTTGTTACGTTGTAATCCTTATGATGTGAGCTCTTCATTTCCATGGGTTTTTCCTATATTTAACACATAAAATGCGTCATTTCATATCAAAACATCAATCTTAGGAAAAACGCATAATAAGTGGGAAACATTGCCTAAACTGTTGCAGATTATAAGGTAATTAAACCCTAAAAAGCCTATATGTTTTACACTTATCAAGCATCGCACACTCTATTAACTCCCCGCCGCGCACTCCTTGAATCCCCACTCAAACCCGAACAAATGAACTGAATCGATCAAAGATTGAAACTCAAAATCATAAATGGGGAGGAAACTATCAAATAACTAATACTGATAATTCCTTAAACTACAAACCTAAACGACGATGGATTGACGAACAGAATTCCACAAGTGAACAATTCCAATGGTTAGCCATTTAGAGAAGGAAGAAGAAAGAGAGGAAGGAGCAAAGGGAGAAGTTAGAGAAGAGAGCAGAGTGGGAGGGCGAACGCAGAACATGATTTAAGAAATATGAAGAATGAAGGAGAAAATGTTTTATGAGAAATACTCCCTGCTACATAATAAATAACAAAGCAAAAGGACATTTCCCTTCCTTCCCCAAACTAATATAAACTCATCCAGAAATGACATAAGCTTACTAATATAAGATTGGAATGTCATTAAACTCCCTTTGCAAATTAAAAACAAAATTTAGAAAAAAAAACTAGGGCACAACAATACAGACCCATAAAAAGGGATATATCAACGCCAGCACTACATCCAACTAGTGCTCAATGGCCACCTTTTATCAAGCTTAGTTCATCACACCTTACAAGTGCGCTCAAGGAACTAAACATCCTTTCTCTTTCTTGTGTAATCCTTATTTTTGTTGTCAGTCTAACTTAATCCTTCCTATTTGTTTACATTCTTTTACCTCTTCTTTTCTTAGTACCACATGCCTTTCTAAATATTGTGCTTAATGCATTAATTTCCATCATTCTTCATGATCTTCTCTATTCTTTCTGATCTTGTGTGGCCTCACTTGAAAGTATTCTTATAGAAGATTTTGCATGATAAATGTCTTCTACCTCACAACCTAGGTCTTACATTAGCTACACACACTTGTCATCCTTTTGACAAACATTCACAATCCTCACTTTTTTGTATGTCTGCTGCCCTTCAATGATTTCCTCATTGACTGTCTCTTGACGCTGTTCATAATTTGAATATCTTCTTTCACTTCAAATCCATGAATCAAGTCTAGTTCTCTTCTCCCTGTGCACTCTTCTCATGAGACATGTTAATCAATGTTACAATCTTACTTTGACTCTACACTTCTTGATATCTTCCAATTGTTCTCAAATAATAGGTTATGTGGCTAAGCATCATTTAATGGGAAAATTATATCCCCCACCCATGACGTTTGGCGAAATTACACACCCCACCCACTAGGTTTCAAAAATCACTTTCCTCACTCATGTGGTTTCCCCAGTTTTACATCCCGTAACTTTTTTAATTTTCGTCAACTGGGTAGATGCTTAAATGTTGTCCAAACTTGATGAAACTTTACATGAACAATGCTAAACTGTTATATTTTGGTCCAATGCCAAAACCAATATTTTTTAAGCTCACATGTGACACGTGGGAACCAAAGAAAACCCGTTTGCATGTCTTCATTGGGTCCCACAGATCACATATAAGCTTAAAAAACTTTGGATTTCACTCGACCAAAATATAACACTTTAGCATCGTCCAAGTAAAGTTTCTTTAATTATGGACAACATTTAAGCATCTCCTAAATTAAAAAAAATATAAAAGTTGCTAGGTGTAAAATGGGGGAAACCACATAGATGGGAAAGTAATTTTTGAAACCTCATGAGTGAGATGTGTAATTTCACCAAATGTCATGGGTAGAGAATGTAATTTTCCCTTTAGAAAACTAGTCACGCTCACTCCAGCCCAGAATTGATCGGACTTATGGCCCAACCCCAACCTACCAATAAAAACCACAACTGCACGATCCCACACCCATCCTCGCTGTGACTACCCTACCTTGGACACTCAAAATCCAATGGATTACAAAAGTAAAGAATGCACTAATACTTGTATTTAACTTTAAATAATTAACTATTGCCTCCTTAAAAAAAGTGTGGCATGTTTTGCCCTAAACGGGAGTCGGACTATCGTGTAGTCTCTAGACCTGGCAATTTGGGTCGGTGGGTCGGGTTGATATCAACCCTAACCCAACCCATTTAAAATATCATAAACCGAACCCACCTAACCCATTTTTTAAACATACAATAATTTAGATGGATTAGGTGCAAAAATTAATTTAAAAATCCAAAAAATATATAGTGCTAGTTGGCTCACTAATTAGGATGAAACAAAAGGAAGAGAAGTAATCTTGCTTGATCGACCCAACTTTAAATGAATTCCATGTTATGCAAAGAATCTAAAGTACTACACCAATTTCCATGAATAGAATAACTCATACCTTTTCTATAAGTTTATTTTTATCAATCTGGACCTAAAGCTCTACCACTGCTGGGGAGGAATCCTATCTTGATAAGCACATGATCCTAGTGCCCTTAATAAATAGGAGAATGAAAATTAAAATCTTCATTATGTATTAGAGAAATATACTAAAGACAAATCTTCTAAAGTTATAAATAACTTTTAACTAAGAGCTCAAAGCCTCAAACTATGACTGATTGTAACACCCCTACTCTATTCGGCTCCTAATCATCTTACTTAACAATATAATCGCAGCGGTAATCTCAACAATTGACTACTGGTCACCGTTCTTGCTCGCCCAAATAACGTGCTTCCTGATAAACTCTTAAATACGAAACATTTTCTCGCAGTGACAACAAGAGATAGATCTAAACTCCCAAAACCAATATAAAATACATTCACAGTGAGCTTTCTACGTATCCAAAACCTATACATGTTTCTAGGTTCGTATTAAAATGCAACAGTGCATGTTTAAATAACTGTAATCAAACTACCCAGCGCGTCACTCTCTTTGCCGACACCGGAAGTTGCATACCTGCAAAAATGGTAGTTTGTGGTATGGAATCAGCCCCTGCTGAGTATGTTATTACCTGACTGTCATGCACCCTCGGACCATTCAGTTATTTGGTCGAGAGTGTGCAATTCGTTTCCATACAAATAGTTCAATGTTGAAACTGTAAAGCAACAATATATATTGCAGTAATCTCAAATAACAAACAAGCCCCCGGCTTCACACATCGCATCGTAATAAACCACTGAAAGCGTTTACAGCGCTTATATGAGTACAGAGACTCCATTCCAACAAACACTTAATAATTCATAATTGAGTTCAGCGACTCACTCGACCAGACACCCAACCACAATCCACACATGAGTACGGTGACTCGACACAACCAGTTCACAACACACAATATGAGCGCAATGGCTCGTTCAAACAAATCCACCAACATACCACACATAACCACAAAGCACAACCAATGAACAACAAGGCGAAGTAACGAGAATTATAAACGAGTATGAACTCTCGTCTTTGGCATGCAAGCCCAAATAATGTTCGCCTAATGTACGAGTTAATATAGTCGTTCGTAATTGTTCAGTCATGTCTAATGACAACGTCTCGTTAGAACGACGTGTCTCTAAGTTACCCATCTTTTATGGCGGGTCACCCACGGCAATAGCCACTCCAGCGGTAGAGTCTCCGTCCTACGAACAATCTGTAGTTCGTTGGAAATTTATCCAGATACTTACGGCTACCACACGGTGTCCTAGTATCGTTAATGGATCACAGTTCACAGCAAGAGCCACATCCTTGATAAACTTATCTATACCATCGCGTCGCTTTACTATTCTTTTTTTTCTAACACAGCAGACCAAGGTCGTAGTCCAATCCTGAGTATGTCGACTCGGAATCCAGTGCTAGATACGAGAGCGGCGTTAAAGAGGCCAATGCTCCGTATATAAGTCTCAGATATTTTATATATCTTATTATCCTAATGCTACAACGTTTTACTTACGTTCCTTATATTTCACATATAAGATAGCATCATTGCCGCTAGTTCGTTTTATAATATGTTCATATATACGAACGGTACTGTTATCGCACAACAGTAATAATAAGGCAGCATTAATACACAACTCAAGCATATTAATTCACACAAGCAGACATTCAATCTTATCACAGATTTTCACACAATGTCTGAACTGAGGAAATCCTCAGAGACAATCAAGCCACATAAATAACATACCGTTCACCCTGAAAGTATTACGGTGGAGTATGAATCAGCAAGATCCTATGCTCCGTGCGTTGTCTCTAACAGTCTATACAATACATAATGCTACTGATTAGCATACTGTATAACAACACAAAATTCTACGGTACCCCGTACCGTCACTAATACCTCCCGGTTAACCCCCGTTATTAACTGTCAATGTTTGTCGGGTTTTAGGTTTAACTCGAGATTGGAAAAGTGTTATATTGCAAGCGTAGTCTTGTCTCGTATATTAATATACTTTATAGTTGAGCTTTTGTTATCGCATGTAACCTAATGTATGTTTGTACATCATATAGTTTGTTTCTATATTGCATGTATGATTCTTGTCATACACCATACATTTCACCTTAGTATTTATTTTTCTAAGGTTTGTTTCTCTTTTTTTTTTTCTTTTTCCCAAATTCAATGTGGTAAACAATACTTTGCATTATCAATCCTTATTATCACATGTACAGTCCTAACATTCCATATCCAATGTTTGTAATTCTTTTCCCTTTATCATACGTCATTTTAATTATGAAAATATATGGTCATTAAACCATATTATATTTTCCTCCACAACACATATTTATTTATGTGTATGTATTCATGGAACTATTTCTTATATGGCAATTCTTATAATATATATTCATTTTTAATGAATACCTCTTATATTACAAATGTTATAATTCTTATAACATCAAAACCATATTATAAAGTTCATTCAAAAATATTAATATTTCCGAACAGCACCTATGTTCCTTAATTATTTACAAAATCCTCCACATAATTTATACCATGTTATATTATAGTTATATAACATATATTTTGACAACTATGTCATTAAAACAATTATAACTTATAGTTATATATTGTTAATAAATACCAAGCAGCCCTTAAAACTCTCGGTATTAATTAATCCCCACCAAAACTTCCATAATTTACAACTCAACCCCAAATTATATTTCCTTGTTACACTTATAGTATATACCTTATATTATAATCCTTATTCCTTAATATACTTATAACCCATGGTTATATTTTCTCAAAATAACCGAACAGACCCCATGGTCTATTTAAATTATTTTTCCACCACTTAACTTTCTATATTCACCAATTTCCCCTCTTTATAATATATAGTTTTCTAATTCCATTAAAATCATATATTATACATATGTCCTTATAAAACCTTGTATATAATTCCAAAAATCACCAAACTATACCAAAAGGTTATAAACATTATTCCTAACCTTATACTTTCTCTAAATCTCGATTTTACCACATATGTTACCCATTTGTAACAATATATGAAATACCTTATATTATACTTATTTAATTCATATTAACTCCAAATTTAACCAAATCAATTCCTAAAAATTCCTAATAACCTAAGGTTTGTACTAAACTCCTTTTAGTACCCCCAAGTTTTCGGAAATCACAATACCACCCCAAGTCTTATAAATCTTTTACAATTTAATAAGTATCTTATTATAAGGTAGTATTTTAATTTCTAAAATTCTCCAAAGTTGGTCAAAGTCTCCTATATAGTCAACTTTGACTTCTAATACCAATTGGGACTCAAACTTTCGGTAATTACCAACAATACCCCATACTTTTCTATTTTTACAATTTTGACCCAAAACTTTATAAAATGTTATAATTTTTATTAAATTTATTTAAAAAGCCTAAATTGCTCTAAATTAAGCCCACGGCTTTCTAAATTCCTAGTAATTACGAATTGGCTCCAATTTTAATTATAAGCATAAATAAAACTAAATAAGCTTATAAACTTAAATTAAAATGGCCTAATGACATGGCCTTATTACAACCTTGAACTTGCAAAATAAATTACACAATAAATGTCTCAAAATATAGTATATATATTCGGCCTCACCATGGCTTAATTATTTTTCCACATAATGTCATAATTTGACCATTATGTTAATTAAATCTCTTAAATGACTAGCTTAATTTATCTTAGCCATTTTTTTCCATTTTTAGGTCAATATGACCTATATTTGAAGTTTCACTCTCGGCCATGTATATATAATACTTGGAAATTACAAAAAAAAGTTTAAGGTAAGGTTTATACCTTGATTATTCCTTGTATGGGCTCGGTCACTTGTAGGAAAATTCACCACTTGATTTAGACATGTTTAATACACAAAAACAAGATATGGTTACACTCCAAGCTTGAGCTTAACCATAAGGAATAATTAATGTAAGATTTAAGGCAAAAATCACCTTAAAAATGCAAGGAGTGTTCAAGGTGGTTTCGATCTGAACCAAACACACCACAAGGTGTTAGATCCACCATATTGACATAGGAAATAGTTAGATCACGAAATGCTACCTTGTTATTAGGTTTTACCTTGGAAAATGCCTTAAAAGGGAGTATTTCTCTTGGATCTTGGTCACCCTTGCTCCAAATGGCTAACCAACTGAATGAACATCTAAATATGAAGATTATGAGTGTATAAACTCATAAAAATCAGAGGAAGAAAACCGCATGAAGAGTGGAGATCCTTAAGGTATGTTTTTACCTTAAAATGTAGATTTGAACAACCTTGGTCCCTCTACTGGTCTCAACCGAGTTTAGCTCTTGTTCTAACCTTAGAACACTGAGAATAAGCCATAGGAATTGATGAGCCACGAAATCTAGGTGTTGGTAGTGAAGAGATGAGAGAAAAAGGGCTAAAAATGACATTAAAACACTTACCTTAAGAACTTAGGAGCAAGATTTGCCTTCCATGCTCAAGAACAAGCTTTGAGAGCTTCAAAGGAAGGGAGGAACTCGGCTGGGCAGAAGGAAATCGGACAAGGAAGGAAGGAGAAGGTGAGAAAGGTGGGAAATAATGTAAAAAGTAAAGGTTACTATTCTAAATTGGAGATTAGGTAGTAATTTGTCCCCAAAATCATTGTATGCTGTCTCCTCTCTTATTGCAGCCGATCTCCATGGTCCAAATGAGTCAATTAATTGACCATTGACCATGCTTGGTCAATATTGACTCATGCGGGCCCCACTTTAGGGTATTAATATTTTAATTAAATTTGTAAAAATTCGTAAATTTCTGGAATTAAATTCCTAATATGATATAATATGACAAAATATCATATTTAAGGATAATTATAATTTTTTTAAGCCCATTAAAAATCAATTTAAAAGGCAATCTCACAAAAACGTGCTTTAAGGAGTTTTAGCGCACATTTTTGTGTCACAGGGTGTTCCTGAGCTTAGTTCTCCTTGAGAACGGTTTTGTTGTGTTCCTTACTTCATTATAATACTTAGGAATCCACTTTGGATCCTATTTGAGGTCACACAATCTTTATGGTGTCTTAAAGCACATTTTTGGCTTTACCGATCTTAAGGCGTGTTTTGCCTTGTTGAGATCCTTTAGATTGTTCCCCAATAATATTTAGGTGTTTAATAATCATCTTAGATCATTAATAGATCATTTAATTATATTTTAAAGGTTAGGGGTATTTCACTGATAGTTTTAAAATAATTACACCTGTTTAAACTGAGTGCTCATGCTTGAGAAAAGTACAATCACAATCACTTAATCGTTACCAATAGTTGAGGAACTCTTATGCAACATGTTATCCGTATTGTTGGCTTCAGAATTCACTAAGAGGTTATAATCAAGATCCTATATACAAATATATATCATCTACTTTTGTTCACCCTTCTAGATAATCTAAACATACCTATGTTCTCAAGAACGAAATGGTAGTGAGAATAAGAAAAACAAACCTTGAGCAGAAATGAAGACCGACATAGACATGAACAACGATGTATAGAAGAAAGATGGATGTGAGTCTGCAAGACGAGAACATCAGGGTTTTTAACATCTAGTAAGGTCTGGTTGGGCCCTTTGTTTGATATACAGTTGGTTGAGTCGTCTGTTTAGTTAAGATTGTGTGATATTATTAAATGTTGGATAGTCCAACTGCACTTAGGCTTAAGGCTAAGGTATAGTTTGATCTGAAAGTAATATACATATGTGAATTAATATTTTTATTTTTTATTATTAAAAAAAATATTTTCGGGTTTCGGGTTTGGTCATGGGTTTAGATCTCTACCCTAACCTAACCCACAAATTAGCTTATTACCCTAACTCAGCCCAAAAAATAGATGGGCCAATAATCAAGACCCTAACCCGTAAAAGTATGGGTTGGGTTTCAGGTTAGGTCAAAATTGCCAGGTCTAGTAGTCTCTGCTCTTTTGACTCACCCACTCTGGAATGACTCGAGGCATCATCTCTGATTGTTTCCGGTTTTCTCCACCAGCGTTGATTCCGGTTGTCGGTCTTCTTCACCAGCGTTGATACCAATGGAGGTCTTACAACAACACTTCACGGTATTTTTCTAACTCTTCAATTCAATGATTGATCTCTATTAGCGCCCTCCCGAAGTAGGTTTTCCCTCCTGTCGACCTTTTTATCTCCCTTAAAATATTCAACCAAACTTACGCATAGCTTTTGGTCTTTGATTAAAGTATATTTGTCATGAAGGAGTTTGGTCCATTGCATCTTTCTCTCTTAAATCTTCTTTTCCATGCCACCATCTTGCTCGAGCAAATTCGAGATATCTTCCTCGGTGGTTTCCCTGCCCAGCTATCTAGGAAGACTACTTTCCTTTCCCTTGCTACATATCTCCTTTCAGTTCCTTTGTCTTTGGGTTTTCATATTGCGGGTTCACCGGTCAACCCTTATAACAACCTTTATGACTACAAAAATTAGGTCTCCCACTACTTCCTCTGTAGCTTGGCTACCTCCTTGGGCTTGCACGCCTGCTCTGCCTTTGTTTCGAGGAATGCCATCGTTTAATTCCTTTGCTACTGCTACTCCATCAATATCTCCCTCGGTCATGGCCTCTCCAATTTATGTCCTGCCTTCTTGTCCGAGACTTCGAAATCCCGTAATGGAAACAACGCTTGGGCTCAAAGCCGGATCCACCACTTAAACTTTTGAAATTTGTTAAGGCTCTGTTCGACATGTCTGTTTTGTAGCTGTTTTGATTTGACGGTTTATATGTGACAATATGTTATTAGAGGAGAGCGCAGGACCCATGCGGGGACCACCCCTTTATGCTGCATTTATGCCTTCAAATATGCCACATTTATGCCAAGACCGAACGGAGCCTAAATGTTCTTATAAATTTTTGAAAAAGTAAAAAATGACATAATGTTTTAAAGAATGATAGTGTTAAATAAATTTTACCCCCGAAACAAAACTCTTGGGTCTGCCACTGCTTGGGCTACAATCTGAATGAGTACAGCCTTATGGTCATGGCTTAGTTTTGCATCGGATCCATTTAGTGGCGTTTATAACCTGAATGAGTACTTTCTTAGGTTGCAATTTTCAACCCGAAAATATTTTCGGGTCGAGTAACGGACCCAGAAATTTTGTTTAGTGGGACAAATTTTTTTAACACTATCATTCTTTAAAACATTATGAAATTTTATATAAAATTTATACGAGCATTTGACTGATTTTCCCAGCCCTCCCAGATCTGTCCCGGGGTTAGGTTACTAAAAACCCGGGTCGGTTTTGGGTTTGACTTGTCAACCCGATTTCAACCCGTAACCCAAAAATATTTTGAAAATCTAAAAGAATAAATATATATATATTCTTACAGTTATGCGACATAACCCTAAATATATTAATCATGCAACCATTTATGTTTGATGGTCTTATATGTTATGTTGCCTTGGTGATTTTGTATAGAATTTGTATTGATAGTTGATAGTACAACATTTATAATTTCAAGTTGATTTTGGGTTGATTTTGGAGAAATTTTATTGATTTCAGGTTGATTTTGGGTTTAAGTTAACGTGTAAATTGTAACACCCTGGATTTTACCTCAAAATATAGCTTATGAAAATACGAATCTAACGGCACAAACGGGATAAAAAACGGACTTCAAACGAGTCCTAAAAGTGCAAATTAGAGTCGGTCCGAACTTGTGTCCGGACATAGAATGTTCGGACACAAGCCGAAGAAAACAGACTGCGGAAAACCATTTGTCCGAACTTGTGTCCGGACATTGATGTTCGTACATAAGTCGAGAGCTGAAAACCTGGAAAGTGAAGGTGTCCGAACTTGTGTCCATACTTTGAAGTTCGGACACAAGTCGAATTTCAAGTCCCGAAAAACTTTTACGCGCGCCCGAACGTTCGTCCGAACTTACAAGTTCGGACATAGGCCGAGACTTGTAAGTCGAACTCGTCCTCACATACTGTCTGAACATTGAAGCCCGGACAGATGTTCAGACACGACTAAAGCAGCAAAATCTCTTTAAACTTTCGGGGCCTGTCCGAACATAGATGTCCGGATGGACGTTCGGGCAGGTCCCAAATTGCAAAATCAGGGACGAAAATCAAAGCAATAAAAGAGCAAATTCATAGAACCAAGGGAAGTACCAAAAGTGATGTGTTAGCTAAAGTGCATATTTACCTTGAAAAGAACAGCGGAAAGTCGTTAAAATACTAAGGTGTTACCGCCACATCCAAGTCTCTGGATGCTCAGGCTATTAGACTAAAACCATCAATCATACAATTAATTATACCAATTGAATACACGGAAGCTCATAAATCAAATACCATTATTACTAAATAAACTTGCCAATAACTTCCAATCTTTCAAGTAAAAACCTGATTCATAAACCTTAAGGAGAAATACTCAAACAAAATAATATTGTTCAAAAACATTGTCTTAACAATCTCAGTCGTCCTAAACTAGGTGATACGCGTCCCCATCCCCCCCTTAGCACTCAATACCTGCGATCAGAAAACAACAACAAAAGCACGAAGGGATCGCGCAAATCAGCAAAACTGAGTAAACCTCCATCTCAATATGTAAAATACATTTTGAAAGCAATTTGATATGCTTAAATAAACCGATTTAACAACCGTAGTAACCAAAACAATTACAGCGCAACGAACACAATTCCATTGGGGAGTCTTCATCAAGAATAACCTATATTAATATCCAGACAGTCACAAACGGACCGAAATACCAAATACCCTCACCCTAAGTCCTTAAGTGTGCACACCCCCTATGAATCATCAGTCCATAGAGTAGATCATAGAGCTTAACTGCAGTCATTGTATGTAGCGCAAAATATATATACATGTAAGTGTAATTAATTCATGCTCAGGGTGCAGAGAACCAACATGGTGAATCAGGGAGCACCAAGAACTCCAAATAATCAATTCCAGTGAAGAACTCCTAAAAACAAAACCAATTCCAAATTCCAGAGCACCACAATTTTACAATAGTGAAGAAATCACCATCACATTAACCAAATCCCAATAGAGTTTCTCAAAAACATTTTGGGACAAAAAACAATCCACATTAAAAATCCAATCAATGAGCACTGAATTTACCAGGATAACAATCTCCTCAAGAGTTTATTCTGTAGAGTCAGTAGTGGCAATCGTTGGTGATGTAGACGGAGTCTAGATAATTAGTACTCACAATCAGAATCTACTAGGGAACCGAAAAGAAAAATTATGTTATCTAGGTAGAGCACATTACCCAACAGTTCCTAATTGGCGCCAGGGAATCGATTAGACCTCGTCAGGAAGATAGAGTGAAATTGTTAAGAGCTTGAAGAAGGGAAGAATGTGATTACGTCAATCAAAGCGTTGAATGATGGCGTGAATTTTGAGAAACTGGAAGAGGAAGAGCGTAATGGCGGCACGATGTGAATGAGGAGTAGTGGGGAAAGTCAGTCTTTTAAATAGAATAATTTGTATAATAAAGGAAGGTTTACTAATTTAATAATTGAAGATTTGTATTAAAGGAGAGAAATATATAAAAAAAGACTAGAGGAGAGTTCTAATGATCAGCACTTGAAATACTTTGAGAAGATAGGAATTATTAACGTTAGGAAGATCAGTAGAAAGATCGGGAAAGTTAGTAAAGTAATTTAGAAAGAATTAAAGAATTAAATCTATAATTTGAAATAATAGTAGAACGTGGTTAGTCGTTGTAACAGACAAGAATGAGGAATAAATATTTAGAAAATAATTAATAAGCATTTATTGATAGGGGAGTAAACTAGAGATAAATAAGGGTATTATAAAGGAAGCCATAAATTTTAGCAGAAGAGAAGCAATTACATTCAAGAGATAAGTCTAAAATAATAATAAAGAAATATTGAGAGAAAAGTGAGAAGAGTTAGTAAATAATAAGTTGGAGTAGTCAAATTGAATTTGAACTCTATGTATTTAAGATTAACAAGCTGAAAAGGAATACTAGATTTGCATTTTTGGAACTCAAATAACGTTATGAAGTTAGGAAGATGAAATAATATTTAAATGGTATAATATCGGAATATCGCTAAGGTTAGTAAGGGCAAAACATTATAAATAATGTAAACATTTTAGGGGAAGGATTAATTAGTATAAGGATGTCTTTTAATTTCCCTGGGCCACTTTAATAATAACCTCGAACGTGTCAATTCTTACTATATACTATATTATCCCTAACTCGCTATTTGTGGGTATTTATCTCATCCCCTTAAAAGAAAGCTTCGCCCTCGAAGCTAAAATTATCCATAAGGCGAAACACTGCCAAATAGATACTGTCTGAGTGGTTACCTAATCGAAGAGTTGTGGGTATTTTTCTTCATTCTTCCTCGACTTCCCACGTAGCCTCTTCGGTTCCATGATTTGACCATAAGACCTTGACCATACGAGTGGACTTTGATCGGGTCTCCCTGGTCTTAGTGTCCATGACCCTAATGGGATACTCTTCGTAGGATAGGTTCTGCTCCAGCTCTAGGACCTCGGGCTGCTACACGTGTGAGGCATCTGGAATATACCACTTTAACTGGGACACATGGAAGACGTTGTGAACTTTCTCTAGTTCACCAGGAAGTGCTAAACGATATGCCACCTCTCCAATTCTCTCTAAGATCTCGTAGGGCCCAACGACCTTGGGACTGAGCTTTCCCTTTTTACCGAACCTGGTTACCCCTCTCACATGAGATACCTTCAGGAAAACTCGATCTCCCACCTTAAACTCTAACGGTCTGCGCTTGAGGTCGGCATAGGACTTCTGCCTGTCCTGAGCTGCCTTCATTCGACTCTGAATGATCCGGACCTGCTCCATGGTCTCCTCTATCAACTGTGGTCCCAAAATAACAGTCTCGCTGATGTCACTCCAACATAATGGTGTTCTACATTTCCTCCCATACAAAGCCTCGTAGGGGGCCATCTTAATGCTGGCATGATAACTGTTGTTATAAGAGAACTCTATTAGATGTAACATATCAGCCCATGAACCCTGGAAGTCCATCACACATGCACGAAGCATGTCCTCCAAGGTCTGGATGGTTCTCTCGGTCTGACCATCGGTGGCTGGATGAAATGCAGTGCTCAACTTCAGCTTGGTGCCATCGCCTTCTGAAACTGCTGCCAGAAATGAGCTAGAAACCTCAAATCTCTTTCTGAAATGATGGTCTCAGGTACCCCACGATATCTCACCATGTTCTTAATGTAGGCATCCACCAATTGGCTCATGGACCACGTATTCTTCATGGGTATGAACCGTGCAGACTTAGTGAGTCGGTCCACTATCACCCAAATCTGGTTGACTCCTCCCTTCTCCGGTGGTAGACCCATCACAAAGTCCATGGAAATGGAGTCCCACTTCCACTTCAGGACCTCCAGAGGCTGTAGCAAACCTCTCATCCTCTTATGTTCAAATTTGACCTTCTGGCATGTAAGACATCTTGACACGAACTCTGCCACTTCCCTCTTCATTTTAGGCCACCAAAACAGCTTCTTTAAATCCTTATATAATTTATCACCACTGGGATGTACTGAATACAGAGTATTATGACCTCCCTCATTAATTTCTCCTTTACCTCTGCACACTCCTGAGGCACACTCCATCAGCCTCTGAATCTCAAGCTACCATCGCTATGGATCTCGAAGCCCTCTGCTTTACCTTCCTTCATCTTCTCCTTGATACGCTCTAGCTTCACATCACCAGGCTGCCCTTTGAATATCTCTCCATAGATGTCGGAAGAGACACTCATCTGGAACAGCTTTACCTCTTGTTCCACTCCTCCGGATTCCATCACCTCCAAATTCAACCTCTGAAACTCACGGACTAGCTCATCAGGAAGGACCCACATTGAGTTCACTGAATGGCTCCTCTTTCTACTCAGCGCGTCTGCTACTAGATTAGACTTCCCTTCATGGTACATGATTTCTAAGTCGTAATCCTTGATCAACTCCAACCATCTCCTCTGCCTCATATTAAGTTCCTTCTGAGTGAAGATGTACTTGAGGCTCTTGTGGTCGGTATAGATCTTGCAAGAGACATCATAGAGGTAGTGCCTCCAGATCTTAAGGGTGAAAACCACTACTGCTAGCTCTAAGTCGTGCGTCGGGTATCTAGTCTCGTACTCCTTCAAATGCCTCGACGCGTAGGCTATGACATTCCCGTGCTACATCAAGACACACCCTAAGCCATATTTGGAAGAGTCGCTGAAAACCTCGAATCCGTCTGTCCCTGAACGCAAGGTTAACACTGGAGTTGTGGTCAACCTCTCCTTCAACATCTCAAACGCCTTCTCGCAGTCGTCATCCCACTGAAATTTGATTACCTTCTTCATGAGATTTGTGAGAGGTCTAGCAATCTTCGAGAAATCCTTCACAAATCTCCTGTAGTATCCTACCAAACCCAGGAAACTATGAACCTCTGTCAGGTTACTCGGTCTCGGCCACTCTTTCACTGCTTGGATCTTGGCCGGATCCACTGAGATTCCCTCCTTGGTGACGATGTGGCATAGGAACGCCACTCGATCCAACCAAAAGTCTCACTTTGACAACTTGGCATATAACTGCTGCTCTCTCAGAATTTGCAGGACTAATCTCAGATGCTCCTCGTGCTCTTCTTCATCCTTGGAGTAAATGAGGATATCGTCTATGAATAGCACCACAAACCGGTCTAGATATAGATTAAAGATCCGGTTCATGAGGTCCATGAAGACGGCCGGTGCATTCGTCAGTCCGAAGGGCATCACCAGGAATTCAAAGTGCCCATATCTGGTCCTAATGACAGTCTTCGGGATATCCTTCTCAGCGCCATGAAGTTGGTGGTATCCTGACCTCAAGTCTATTTTGGAGAAGACTCCTGCACCCTGATGCTGGTCGAAGAGGTCATCAATTCTTGGCAAGGGATACCGGTTCTTCACGGTGATCTGGTTCAGTTCCCAGTAATCAATACACAGTCTCATGCTCCCGTCCTTCTTCTTCACGAACAGGACTGGGGCTCCCCACGGCGATACACTCGGGCGAATGTACCCCTTCTTCAGTAACTCCTCCAGTTGTGTTTCTAGCTCCTTTAGTTCTGATGGCGCCATGCGGTACGGGGCCTTAGAGATGATGGGCGCTGCTCCTGGCACCAGGTCGACGCTGAACTCTACTTCTCTATCTGGCAGCATGCTGTTAGCAGAAATATGTTACTATCTCTACCTAGGCAGTGTACCTATCGTTTTGCGGAATAGTGAATTGAGTGGGGTTGTCGATCTCAGGGACCTCGTTCAATTAACTGATAATTTATTTACTAACCGAGAAAACTAAACTAAGAAAACAGGAAACGTCACTTTTTCAGGTTTTACTTAATTTAATAAAAAGAATGACTAAACAAACTAACATAAAATAATGAAACAGTAAAAAGATAAAAATAAACTAAATAAAGAAACAAAGATTGAATCTAAAGGAGCACCCCGGATTGTTCTACAAACCTTCACTTTATTAATCTATCAATAAACTCTTCCCTAATTCTGCAATAAACTCAGGAATTATAAATAGTTCGTTGACCGGTCCCTGTACAACGAACCCTAACTAACTGAAATAACAAGCCGCAAACCATGCCCAAGTTATCAAGTTAATAGCATTAAACACAATTCCTATTGGAGACAAATTAACCTATAGGCAAACCATGCTTCTAGTCGTTAATCCGGTTTAACTTCCTATGTCTTGTTAACTAATCTCAGCGCCGCATTTTGATTAGAAAACTACAAATATTGCATTAATAATTAGCTAGAAAATTAAAGCGCATGAAGAACAGGAATTAAACTACTGCAATTATAATCAGAGAAAAGATTACAAAATAAACATAAAGATTCGGTTGGCTACCCCAACCCGGGGAGCTAAACCTGATGGTTGAGGAGATATTGCCGGTAACGTATCTCAATTAGAAGACCAGGTGCGAATGGCTCTTCTTCCTCAAATTGGAGGATGTAAACATCCTCTTTCTGTTGTTGAGGCTCCTGGAGGCAAGGTTGAAATTGCAGATCAATTGATGGTGGCGTTTTCTCCTCAGATTCGAGGATACAAATATACTCTTCCGGTTGGTGAAGCTCAATTATGCAATCCTGCTCGTAGACAACTGCGGTAGTTGCATCAATTTCTGCATTCTCTATGAAATCATCCACTATTGGTACTTCTACCGGCTCGGGGTTAGGCTCAGGCAAGATATTCTGCTCTACGGCGGAGGACTTTCCCACCAGTAAAGTTCTCGATCCGATTGTGGTGGTGGTTGATATCCAATCAGTCTTTGAAAAGCAAGTACTGCTTCCCGCTTACGTTGTAAAGCTTGTTCCACCATCAATCTCGTCTCTGCATCGTAACTGCTCTCCATTCTTTGTAACTAGTCTACAAACACAAAAACAAAAATAAAAAGTAAAATAGAACTAAAAATAGAAAAGAAACACAAAAACAAAATAAACTAAATTAAATAACAAAGAGAAACAAAGTAATAACCAAAAATTACGACCGAGAGAACAAAATAAAAAGAAAATTAGAACTAAATTAATCCTAGATCAAATACTAAAGAAAAAAAACGAGTTCACTATAATGATATAGGAATCAAAATTCGAAACGTAATACTAATCCTAAAAGGTTACTAAGTCCTAATTAAGACTAATTACACTAATTAACAATTGGACTCCAAACTGCAAGCAATGAAAACAAACAAAAAGTAGAGAAAATTCAAACAGAAATATAATCGTAACAGTAAGAGCAAATCTAACTAAAGTAAAAATAGATAAGAGCAAATCTTACTAAAGTACGGCAGTATAAAAATTTGAAAAGGAACAATATTGAATTTTTTTTAAAAAAAACGAAAGGATAAAGTGAAAGAAATTAATTTAATTACCTAACGAAGCAAATCAAATCTATTTAGATAAACACGCTAACTAAAATAAATAAAAGAAAACAAAAAGGAAAAAAAAGAAAAAAAAATAAAACGAAACAAAAACGTAACACAAAATAAACACCAAATATTAATCAAAATAAAATAAGAAAAACTAAAATAAAATCTCAATCAAATAAATAAAAATATCAATCAACCGTGCTAGAGGTCCCGGCAACGGCGCCAAAAACTTGTTAGCAGAAATATGTTACTATCTCTACCTAGGCAGTGTACCTATCGTTTTGCGGAATAGTGAATTGAGTGGGGTTGTCGATCTCAGGGACCTCGTTCAATTAACTGATAATTTATTTACTAACCGAGAAAACTAAACTAAGAAAACAGGAAACGTCACTTTTTCAGGTTTTACTTAATTTAATAAAAAGAATGACTAAACAAACTAACATAAAATAATGAAACAATAAAAAGATAAAAATAAACTAAATAAAGAAACAAAGATTGAATCTAAAGGAGCACCCCGGATTGTTCTACAAACCTTCACTTTATTAATCTATCAATAAACTCTTCCCTAATTCTGCAATAAACTCAGGAATTATAAATAGTTCGTTGACCGGTCCCTGTACAACGAACCCTAACTAACTGAAATAACAAGCCGCAAACCATGCCCAAGTTATCAAGTTAATAGCATTAAACACAATTCCTATTGGAGACAGATTAACCTATAGGCAAACCATGCTTCTAGTCGTTAATCCGGTTTAACTTCCTATGTCTTGTTAACTAATCTCAGCGCCGCATTTTGATTAGAAAACTACAAATATTGCATTAATAATTAGCTAGAAAATTAAAGCGCATGAAGAACAGGAATTAAACTACTGCAATTATAATCAGAGAAAAGATTACAAAATAAACATAAAGATTCGGTTTGCTACCCCAACCCGGGGAGCTAAACTAACTACTCAAACATAAACATCAAACACTAGTAGAAAAAGGGTCATTTTCGGCGGTTCTTTTGGGCCTTTTTCGGCGGTTTTAAACCGCCGAATATTACACCGCCGAAAAAGGCCCTTCCAAAGTTTCGGCGGTTTTATAACCGCCGAAAATAACAACCTTTTTCGGCGGTTCCAAACGCCAAAACCGCCGAAAATAACGGCTCTCCCAGCTCAAAATGAGGTAAAAAACAGACATTTTCGGCAGTTCCTAGTAAGAACCGCCGAAAATAAGTAAAAAATTGGCAATTTTCGCCGAAAATGTCTATATTTTTTTTTTGGTTTTTTTCGTTTTAGTTTACAATCCCACATATGTCAACAAACCTGTAAAATATACAGATACAACATCCAGATATATCCAAACATCTCTCTACGTCATATTGTAGAGGATGTCAATCACTCTTTGTAAGAGAATTGTCAAAAAATCAAAATAATGATGAAATGGTCACAAATGACCAACAACACATTTCAAATGGTCACAAATGACCATATACAAACCATTTCAAATGGTCACAAATGACCATATAGATATACAACTACCAAGATATTCATTGTACTCAAACCGGTCATCTTTCACAATCTACTAGCCATAAATTTCTAAACATTAACGTTCTAAATAACAATTCGATCGAAAAAACAAAGTGAAAATCAAACTAAATTCATATAGACAAACTCCGCCCAATCCTCCAACATAGCGTTGATCGTTTGTCTGTCGTATTCGCCAACATTAGGGAAAACCTTTTGAAAAACAAAACAATACAAAATGAGTTAATCATTAAACAAATACATTAAAATAAAAATATATATATATATGACTTCAACATACGTTTTCTAATTGATCCTGCATATCACCAAAAAGGGTGATTATGTCATGCATATATCTCATGACATAATACCCACACTCCGAACCCCCGGGTTGACGTGGACACTTAAACAGAGAAAAGAAAAAGGATTAATTACATAAGACATTTGTTCTATCAATGAAAAACAAGTGATGCATGTACCTTCACTGCAGTCCAGGGGACAGCACCTTTTATCCTTATACCAAGATGTGAAATCATAACACTTTGATATATACTGCACATTAAATGTCATAAATGTATATTAATAAAATTAGGATATCCATGCACAACAAAATTAAATTAAAAGAATTGAAATGCATAAAGAAGTGGTTTATAATGTACTTACGTGTTAAGGTGTGGCTTTATCTTGATATTATTCGGCATGTATGCCGAAGCGGATCAAGATATAGTATACGTGCACGATCCAAACACAACACCAGTAGGACCCAATGACCACTATGTAATACCAAAACACTAACATGTCAGTATAATGTCAAAATCAACAAGTACAACATTTAATGGAATTAAAATGATAAACACAAGTTATTACCTTTGATGGTAGGGCAGCAGGAGATATTTCTTTCTCGCATTGATGCTGTTAGCAATCGCACGCTGTAAGTAGAGCTTACTACCTTGTACATCAGATCACAGCAGTGTATGACGTTCTCTCAGGACATAGAAATCCATACTTGGTAAGTGAAAAAGTTTGCATTTTCTCATGCAAAAACCTATTCATTAATTAAAAGATATAGTAATTAACATTGTTTCAGGGCATCACTTTATAACTTAATTACCAAAAAAGACTAATACTTACAGAATGAATGAGTGGACAACAGTGATAGGCACCCAGTCAGATTTCAGGATGTCCTGCACGCCGTTTGTCCACAAGTCGACTTCTAAAACTTCTTCATAGTGAAGAATGTCAGGTTCAAAGCTAAGAAGGATAGAATCTTTATCAGCTGGGAAGTCACGGATCACATCATGCAACACTTTCATGTTTGGCCCCAAGCGTGCATATATTGAATCATCCACCAAGTTTTCTTTGGTAACGACATTGGTGGATGCTCTGTATCCAGAAGATGTAATCTTTGACTTTTTTTTCAGGAGACTTTGATTTCTCCTTTAATGCCTATTTGCAATCGACATACATTACTAATCATGAACTGAACATCCACACACTTATAATTTACTACAATAACTATATTAAAGGTTGTATTGGGCGTACCTTCATACACTTCTGAATCAGGCGAACAGGCCATTGAAGAAATGCACCCTTTGCGGACCGAACCGTGCTGTACTCCTCCGTAGGTACAGGGAGTTCTAAATCAGGACACGTGTAAATCGGTTCGTCCACAGACACCTCCCGTGATACGGCTGTAATGGCATGCCATGGACCACGTCATTCGAGCGTGATGTGTACACTCTTCCTTCTGCAACTGGTATATTTTGATTGTTGTACGGGAGCAAGAGGTTGCAGTTTATTGGATCCTACAATTTAATCAGATTAGTAGATGATTGAACTGATAAATAAGTAATAAACGATATGACAAGTAATAAAACAGTTAAAGATATAAAAATTTACCTGTACATATGCGTAAGGATACGGATCATTAGACTCTGTGCTTGTGTGTGTCCAGCAGGATCAGAAGCAGGAGCATATCCATAAGAAGGATCAGAAGCAGGAGCATATGGCTGGGGTGCACCAGTCCCCTGACGCACTTCAGCAAGGATCTCATCCCTCAACTGATCTTTGAAGTTACTGAGGACACGTAAATGCTCATCATACGGGATCATCCTCTCCTGACTACTACTTCCTTTCCTCGACCCGGGGTTTCCAAATACTTTTCTTATCCCTATGTTAACCCCCCCTAACCCCACTGCTCGGCCTGGATGATCTTTCTTTCCTAGCGCCCGAGACAGCTGGTCATCATGTCGATCAGGAGCCCAAGTCCCTTGGGTTACTTGCTCGTTCATTTCAGCCTTTAGAAGTAAATGCATATAGGATTTATAATAAATTATAGGATTGAAATATTGAATTTGAAAAAATAATAAGGATTAAACAAAAGTACTTACCATCTTATCAACAATTTCCTTCGTTTTCTCGAAGGGATACAGACGCTCTCCAGTTTTTGGGTCTTTCTTAGTGCGTGAAAGCTTCCAAAATGTACCCCGTTTCTGGTGCTCATCTAGAGTGCTCACATCCGATGGCAACTCCCCTTCTGCCACCCACTCAGGAACTCTTCTGTTAACCCCTTTAGCACCCAGCAAGTGACGATATTCATTCTTCTTCGCATTCGCTGACTGGGCCTCACGATACTCCTATTATCAAGTAAACAAAAGTACACGATGATGATTAAAAACATATACATATGTAAACCTATTTGTATGTATATACAATACTTAATTATTTAATAGTTAGTATGTACCTTCGTCTCCATCTTCTTGTCATAAAACTGCTGCCACTTCTCTTGGGTTATTGCTGTGTAGATCTCCCAAGGCTGGCGTGTGTCGCCGTCAGGCCGCTTAAGCTTCTTGGTGATGAACCATTTGACCAGATCATGCTTATGATCTGAAAATTTTTTGCGCATCATCGATTTACCATGGTGTAGTACTCGGTTTCTGCAGGTATTCGATATCGTTTCTGCATATCATCATAAATGAAAAGGATGTTAGTTATGCATACTTATAAATCGTATCAATAAATACTGCAACTATTGTTTATTTACCTGTACGATCTCAAACATCTGCTTCTTCAATCCTTCGTCAACCTGAGGCCAGGAGAGAGTGATATCACAATACTCTCGCACTATGATGCCCAGCTCAGTAGTGAAGTCTCCAGCCCATTCCCCAGTCGGTTGTAGATACTCATTAAACTGCAGCGGCTTCGACTCAATCTTTTTTGACTTCAGAGCTTTTGTAGGACCTCGAGGTTTTACGGTCCTGCTCTCTGGGATCTGTGACCCAGAAGGTCCAGCTTGTGTGTCTGCAGCTGGCACATCAGACACTATAATCTCGGCGGTGCCACTACCCCCCTCATCATTCCGGGCCCGTGACGTGCGGCCCTTCCCTCCACGTGTTTGCCTCTTCCTCGGTCGGGCTGCGTCACACAGAATCTCGCCGACCGGGTCGTCCATATCATCCATTTAACTGTCTGCACAAATAAACAATATGATATTAATAACAACAAAACAAATAATATAAAAAATACGTAATCAGATATCATAAAAAATTAATATTTAATTACCTAACAAACAAACACATCATTTATGGTTTTTCGACCCATAGACCCTCATCATGATCAGACCTAGTATACACTACATCGTCTGGAATATCAACAATGTTGGTTGCAGGAACACTGTTAGAAAAGGGTGGTGTCTCATCAAATAATAATTCATCGTCATCAACATCTTGATCAACATTTGTGATCACAAATCTTTTCCCTGGTAAAACTACTGACCATCTGGAATCGATGGGATCTTCTATGTAAAATACTTGTTCACAGTCCTTGGGAAATATGAACGGCTCTTGTGTAGGACCAAAACTTGATAAATCAACCAAATTAAACCCATCATGAACCCGATAACCGTTTCTGTTATCCACCCACTTGTGGAGGGTGATTTTTCGGTATGAGGGGGGTCGATCTGATTATGGTTCTTGACTGAAAAGCCTAGATCCTAAAATGCCATTCTGTGGAGGGTGAAAACCCGTTATTCATGGCAGCCCTCAAATACCTACTACATCGTCCGTCTTTCCCAGAAAGCTTAGGGGGGAATGCTAGTGAGCACTACACCCGCTCTCAATGGGCCCCATGCGGACTTATGCCCTAAGGGCGGAAATTGACTAGAGTCGCCACCTAGTTTGACCTACGATACTAGGAAGGAAGGGAATGAGGGTTCTAAGAACCGTTGGTTGACTCTGATTGTTGCTTATGGATAGGACTTATCTGGTCACGTCAGAGATTCTATTGTGGGTTCGTACTGGGTTACACCCCTTAGAAGTGGCAACGACCACGACTTCGGATTGGTGCCCGAGGAAACCTCGGTCTCCAATTGTCGGGATTGCCCTCTTCCAAAACCTTTTAGAGAGATTCATTTAAAAGCCAAAGGATAGGATTGAGTGTGGTTTGAGGATTGGATGATTTAGAAGATTTGAAGAATAGGCTGGTCTTGGAGTTAGTTTGGTTGAAGGGTTGAGAGTTTCGAGAGGTATGAAGAACACCTTAGAGAGGGAAAGGGGTTTTTTATTTGGAATGAGGTCGCACCCTGTGCGGGTTGCCTACGTACTCAACTCCCTGTTGAGATCAGACCTTACGTAGTTCAGTGTTATTGGGGTTTTGGAGATTTTGGGTTTTGAGGGTTTTTGAGGTGTTTGAGGGGTTAGTCTGTGAGACGCTCGGGTCTATGAGACATTTGAGGTGTTCATGTAATGAGAGGTGTGGGATATCAAGGTCTGTGAGACGCTCGGGTCCGTGAGACATTTGAATCTTAAAATGGTGGAGAGATTAGGATGTTCGAGTCTGTGGGGCACTCGGGCCCATGGGACTATAGAAGTTTGGAAGAAGTTGGGATTCAGGAGATGTTTCGAGTTTGGAATGATTTGAGCTTGGATGATGATTAGAGTGTGTGAGGTAATTTAGAAGGGTTCAGAGTTTTGAGAAGTTTCGGGTTTGAGATGTTAGTCTGTGAGACTCTCGGGTCTGTGAGACATTTGAAACCTTGAGATGTTGAAGTCTGTGAGACGCTTGGGTCTGTGAGACGCTCGGGTCTGTGAGACGCTCGGGTCTGTGAGACGCTCAGGTCTGTGAGACATTCGAATCATTGGAATGACAAAGTCTGTGAGACGCTCGGGTCTATGAGACATTTAGAGTGTATAGGAAATTGGAATGGAATTGAAATTGAATTTGAATTGGAATTTATTTGGCGTTGAAATGGAATTGAATTGGATTTGAAAATTGAATTGAATTGGGTTGATTTGAGATTTGAATTGAATGGAATTGGGTTTGAATTGAATTGGGCGGAATAAATTGGGTTTGGATTGAAGTTGGTTTGAATTGAATTTTGATTTGAATTGAATTTGGGTTTGAAAACGGGCCGGGTCAAAGTTAGACCGAGTCAAAGTGGGATCGAGTCAAAGTTGTGTCAAGGTCAAACTTGTGTTGGTCAAAGTTGGACCAGGTCAAAGTTAGGGTCAAGGTCAAAGTTCATATTGGTCAAAATTGGACTGAGTCAAAGTCGGGTCGAGGTCAAAGTTGGGTCAAGGTCAAAGTTTAGATTGGTCAAACTTGGGCTTGGTCAAAGTTGGTTTGGGCCTCAGGTCGGTTTGGGCCTCGGGTCGGTTTTGGACCTCAGGTCGGTTTTGGGATTTATATTTACAAAATGATTATGGAAAATGAGAGACAATTTTGAATTCGAGGGTGGATGAGAAGGTGAAATGTCAGTGAGAGATTTAGAATCAAGAAGATCTATGGCCTAAAGCCGGAATGAGAATATTAATCTATATACATATATATATACATATTTTAGGTGTGTGTTTTAGGGTTTAGGGGTGTCACCACCACGAGATTGGTCAATGACCTATCAGTCCAGGGGGACCCCTCTATCATAATGGCTAGGACCTAAAGGACATAATAACTAAGGCTTATGACATTAGTAAGCAACAAGCGAGGGGCATGGATCGCAAAACGACAAAGCAAATATCTCACATAGGATACAAACATTGGAGAAGCAAAATGAATTGTACACATTATGTACAAAAATTCGGTGATATATTACAGTGATAGCAAAATAAACATGGAGATTAAAAATGAACATGGCAAATCGACAAAGATTGTAGCAGAAAGAAGCAAGTAGTAGATTCAATTGTTGTTCAGAGTTGTTGATTACAAAGAATTAAAAGCAAACACTGATTATTAAGGCTAAACAAGTTGACCTCAAATGAAAGAATCAAAACTGTACCGAATTTAATTTCCCAAACTGAATTATGTGCAAGAGGCGAACAATAGTATTGCAAACGAGAACAAGCTGTCCATCGTGACTCAAAAGGGATTGTAGGTGATGAAAACTAACCAACGGGGTGGCCTGCCCCCGGTTTCTCAACGAACAATGTAAACATGTTGAGCCCAAGATTCCATATGCCCAAGCGAAAGCAAGTCCAATTCCAGCCTCGAAGTAAGAATCAATCAACCCAAATGTATAATCCGAAGGTGGAATTTCACATCAGATCTGAATCAGTTTTATGAGCACCTCGACCAAATGAAAGTAAAATTAGTGAGTGAATTAAGTCAAATAACCGAAGTGATGTAAAGGGAACAAGCAATCCATATGCAGTAAAAGTAAACAAATGGAATTTGATAAATAAAAAAGAAAGAACTCGTTAAGGACTAGACAAATTCGGTGATCTCCACGAGCAATCAATTAAATCAAACCAGCAATGTAAGATCAACATAGACAAAAATGACTGAAGACTAAAAAACTTAAAAAAGCAAATCTTAAATCAAGGTTGCTAGTCGGTTTTAAACAATAGCAACTCATACAAGTCATTCACAAGCAAATTTAGGAGACCATAAACATACAGACACCCATTGCCAACAGAACTACATCTCAGGTTTAGATCTAGACTAAGAAATACTGAGATCGGTAAAGGTTTCCTGCAGGAGACTAAAAGATAGAAGTAAATAACCGAGCTCGTCAGCTCTCTGAGGACGTTGGGATCAATGGATATACACAAACCGTTTCAGGTTTATCCCGAAAAGGGCTTTGAACATTCAAACTAACAAAAAATAAACAAATCAAGCTATACGCAAGTGGGTCTCCTGTTTTGTATTGAACTGAATAACCAAATCAAAGGTCTATGCAGAGCAAGGTATAGATGTGTAAGGAGATTCAGAACAGAGAATAAAAGAAAAGTAAACAAACAAGAACAAACACCTGGTGATGAATTCGTTTTTTTTTAGCATGAAGTACAGAGACTAGAAACTAAGTATGCTAAGGTGTTGAATTAATCAAATGCCATTATAATACTAAAAGGCTTGTAAGTTACTAGAGTAACGATCACATATACAAATTAGAAGGTTACATGTTCACTCCTTAATCCCTTCTTATTTATTTCATTTTTTCAGCCGAGGATATATGAACCTAAGAACTTAATAACGTAAAGAAGGATTAAGCACAAGCTAAAACGCGATATACAGAGAACAGTCACCCATGTGAAGATGAAGAGATTATACAATTATAGCCATCTGCTCATGTTAATACGGGAAAGACATATGAAGTGGAAAACAGTAGAGAATTAAAGCATAACCCAACCACACATTCCGAACAAAATTTGCATATCACAACGATGTGGAGAGTATTTGTTTCGAGTTAGAGATAAATACCGTGAATCAATAGGAGATTGTTCCCTGCCAAAAGCTAAAGAAATACACGCAGAGCAGTTAAGCTATTAATCAGTGAGTATAACTGAACCAAATAACCAAGGTGATGATGATGATGAAATGCATCGCCAGCTGCAGGCGCATGCTAGCTCATTATACCAACTGCAACTAAGACAAGAGCACTCCAAACCAGTTGCAGAAATGTCATACACCAGGTGAAGACTATGCAGTGACATTCGGGAGTACAACATGTATCAACAACGAAAACATAAATAAAATGGAGACACCCAATTTTTCTCTACTTCTCTCTTGTCCAAAAACAGAAAACACCCGACAAAAACCAATGGTTAGTACAAACGACACCCAACCGAGATATTCAGAAAAGAAAGAATAGAATGCTTACGGAAGTAGCTGTCATAAGTGATCCCAATAAAAAAGATAATACAGGCTGCTTTTGGCTTCTTCTTCAACCTGGTGTGTGAGGGATAGATTTTAATCGCTGAAATGTACCAGCAAATGGAGGGGAATGAAGCGATTATTGCCAGTTTTCAATCGATGAAGAACATGAATGTTCCTGTTCGCCTGTATGATTCTTGTTTGTCGGTAACTTGAAGTAAAAAGGGTGGAGCAGGTATGCTCCTCATTCAGCAGAGCCGATGAAGAAACATGAAGAAAGGCAGAGTTGTACATTCCTCGTTGCCAGCTGAGTGTGCAAATATCGTGAAGAAGAGAATGTAGCAGGTGCAGAGCATGAGCTTCCTCGTTCGCCAGGAGAAGCGAATGAAGCAGGCGTAGAGCTCTTATGCTTTTGTTTTCCCATCTAGTTGAAGAGTAGGAAGAGAGGAGCAAGTATACTCCTGTTTTGTTCGCTGGGGGGTTGAAAAATACCATGAGTGACGAGGAGAAGTGAGGGCTGGGCTTGAGTTCCAGGTCACCAGTTGAAGAGAATGACGAAGGAGCAAAAATTGTACGCCACCAGTTGAAGAAGATGAAGAAGCCCATAGTTTATACGCTCCTTGTATACAAGTGACGGAGAGCTTGTATATTCCTTGTTCACCAGTTTGGGTAGCAAAATACCGAGTTGAAGAGAATGAAGGCAGTTGAGGTGTATGTTCCTTTGTTCTCCAGTGATAGTGATGACAATGACAGAAGAGCATGATGTTCCGAGAGTGAAGAGTTT